>JAIUJO010001196.1:25000-40000 GCA_023846275.1 Vanilla planifolia | reverse complement strand
GTTAAATTAAGTTTTAATTGTATATTGGTTCTGATTTTTGTTATTCTAGGCTATACATTAAAACTTCTTTTTAGAAACCATTTTAATGAACATTTGAATTTGGCGTTATCTCAGGTAGCTTCAGAAAATACTAATCAGGACCAGTAGAAAATCCCTTCACGCCCAGAATTCAAACCTTTCATCTCTGAAGTCGAAGCAGGTGAGCCACATCTGTGGGTAACCACGAAGGTTAATACATTTTGCTATTTATTATTCGAATAATTACTCTTCCATGGGCTTTTGAGGCAACAAACTTGGCCACAGCTTGATATAACTGTTGTTCATCAAAGGGTACTGAAACATATCCTTCCATCCCACACTTCAAGCACTCTTCATAAGTTGCTTAGATTACCTCCGCAGTCATGACCAGTATTGGTAGGTGCCATGGAGAAGGGCTTCCTTCAGAATTATTTAGGTACGAGTCTCTGCTCCTGATTTTCTCATCGGCTTCACTTTCCAACAAATGTATTTGTCTTGTTGCCTCAAATCTGAAAGAATGTGTCATTTCGAATTATATTAATGCATTAAAGATAAGTAGCATCCCCATTGTATGTAAGCAAACCAACTCATTATGGGTAAACAAACAGTAATCCAAGCTATTATAAAGAACAAAATTATAGAAGGATTTTTCCAAAAACAGTAGCTGTTTTCACTAAGATGTCATTTTTTTCTAGTGTTAGTGCTATTCTACATGGATTGGGGAGATGAAAATGTAACTTTTTTTGTAGATGTCCATAATGAAAGAATGTATTCACATTGTTTTGATCTTATTTGAGTTTGTTCCAATGAGGGCTCAACGTAATTTTTTTGGAAAGATACTAGTCATAATCAGCTTAAAATATTTAAATTCTGGCATGATATAAGCCAAAAATTGATTCAATTTTTAAGATATCTTCGAGCTAGGTATGATAGAAATTTTCTTTAACATGCCACGCATTTCCTCTAGGGGTGGCAAATTGGAAAACATAATTAATGAGCTTTATTTTGGTATTTTTGGACTAAAAAAATAATTGTCAAAATAATTTTAAACCTCGATCAATATGTTATATGGTTTAAATAGGTTTTTGTTTTAAGCCCTTAGAAGGCTTGTACAACATTTGGGAGAAAAAATAAATTGTTAAAGACTTTCTTTTAGAGATAGAGATGCATATAAAATCATGGACATTCAAATGGATGGGATATATGGGATTTAAGAATCATTTTTAAATTTAAGTGGATTAAATGAATCTAAGAATTTTGCATGCATTGTGTTTTAAAATAAATTATCAAGCCATGTAACAATTTGAAGTTCGTCAAGCAAAAACCCACTAGAATAAGATTTAGTTCATCATGTGATTGTTGGGCTAAACATGTTCAATTGTCCACATTGGATATTTCACAAGTTATAGAGTTAATAAACAAGAGACTCTCCATAACTAATTGAAGCATTTGGATTAATGAATGCTCCAGCACTTTGCTTAAAGAATGAAGTTTGATAAAAAATTTTATTGAATTTTTTATTTGAATTAGGATTGAATTGAATCTAAATGTAATGGGCTAATAAAAGTACAACTTGAATCTAATTGAAATTGTTTCTGTGGATTACGAGCTAGGACTAAAATGAATAGCATTAGCTTGAAATAAGATTTAAAAAGTTATGTATCTATATTTAATCATATTTAGACATAACAAAATAAAATTTTGAAATTATGATAGCATGTCAATAAACTTGAAAGTATCATGTACATTTTGCTTACATATTGATAGGAAAAAGAAAATTTCAGAAGTAGCATTGGTTTTAGCTTGAATCAATACTAGAAAAGTCTTGGCTGAATTGACATAGAATCAAAATCCTTAAAGTTCAAAACTTGGGTCTGATTCAAATAGAGTTGGATGACTTTGATCCAATATTGACTCAGGGTTGAATCAACTCAAGATTGAATTAGTTAATAACCTTACACTTGTTGAATTAGGCCAACTTGATTCCCAACTTGTGTCCCCCAAGTTAATCCTAACGTAACAACACCCATAATTGCAATTTCATGTTTAAACAGTTTTTCTAACATTGATTTCAATTTTGTTATCTTAGATCTTAGAAGTCATCTCATGATTAATACATGGTGTTTAGAAAAGAAAAAATTTACCATTTACTGCCAATTTCAATGTAGCTAATACGAATGACACTCATGAATTTAAATAAGGGAATGAAGTCATCTCAAATATAAAAAAGCGCTTACAAAACAAATTGTTTCCTCTTTTCCAGCAACTAGGCATTGACAAAACCATTACAAGCAAAACTAAACTTGGAAATAACTTGAATGAAAATCTAATTGAGTTATATTTGTATCAAATTGAACTAGTTCATGATAGGGTGGAAATGTCTTGGGATTTGATTTTTAATGTATCAACAAACTGTAAATTATAATGAACAAAATAATGTATTGTTGAAAATATAAACAAATGATGAAAAATAGATCCAAAATCGACTCAACTTGGCTAATATCAAGTAGGCTATTGAGACAGGTCTTTATTGTATATGGATCAAATTGTGTTCAAACGAATAGTTTTTAGACTTTTGACTATAACTTGAAATAGAATTTACCTGAATCTTAAATTAAAACTCCAAAACCTATGCACTAGAAAAAAGTGCAACTTGTATTTTCCCAATCTCTTTTAAAAAAAGAGTTGAGACTAAACCAGTAGTTTAGGTGCCAAAAAAAGCTTATCAACATATTGCAACAAACATCTAGGGATTGATGTGATTCAATCAACAAGCATAGGAATAACACATAGGTTGAGGGACTGCACATTCCTCTCTCAATCTCAACCAAGTAAGCCAACAATCATAGGGGGAGAGGCACATCTATGTTGACATGGGAAGGCTACAAAACAAAGAGACATCCACCAATCATCCACAAGAAATGAGACACCAAGGCTATTACCACTCTCTATCACATATTATCCACAACGATAAAGCCATCTAAATAGTCTAGCCTTTCCACAACAAAAAAATGTTCAAGCTAAGAACCATAATTTTGAAGCACTAAAAGCATACATGGGCACATTCCTCCAACATTACATAATAAGAATCAAAGGCCTCCCAACAATCTTGGGCTTACACACTTCTTTCAAGATATGTAATGCAAAGATCATTTGTTCATATCTCTGCTGCACAACAATCTAATCAACATCTCAATAACATCCAAGAAATAAGATCAAACTAGGGTATGAGACTAGAAGTAAATTGGCACAATGATGATAAACAACAATTTAGCGCAAAGATGATATAATTGATGAGTGCAATGTGGCCAGCAAAGGAGAAGCATGCACCCCACGCAGCTTCTTTTGCACAAACAACATTAACGACCAAATCAAAGGTATATAGGGTAGGCTAGAGAACAATATGAGGAATACTCCAATATTTGTACTCTGGTTAACATAAGGCAAGTTTGTCAACAACCATCTTAGCTAAATTCACTAATTAACCAAAAGAAAATGCAATAAGAGTCAAGCATAGAAGATATCACAACAGAAAGCGAAGGCATGGCCAGAGTAAGGAGTAGTGCATCGCTAGGGAAAGGTAAATGAAAGACAAATATGGCTAAGCATGAGTCTCAAATTCACAAAGGTACTACTCCTAATTTTTTGCCAAATAAAAAGAAATATAACATCTTCTGACAAGATAAGTATGAGAATGAAATCCCTATCTCAACTCACAATACACTTAAATGAAGCCCAATCAAATACCATTGGCCTAGATATGAAGCAAAATGTCACAAGTGAACAACACCCAACTTTCACCATTTCTCTAAAAAGTTGAAATTGGAAAGCATCACGACAAAGAAATTGCAATCCATCTTATTATAAGCCTCATTTACTTCCATAAAACATACTAAAATGGCCTCACAATCGAGTGGAAATTTTCTTTAGCCAAAAACCATTTATCCATGATGCCCTTACCAAGGACAAATGTTGATTGCTCAAGGGTGACAAGGGACCAAAAGATTACTCAATCTACTAAGATTTTGACTATAATCTCGCAAATGTGAGTGTAAATTAACCTTTTTTGAGAGGATTAGTCCACCCGTTGCACATTGGAGATCAAAACAATTAGCACGTCTTTTCACCTCTAAGACTTCTCTCCCCTTTCAAAGAAATGCATGACAACAAAATGGAAATACACACCTACAATGCCACAATAACCATTAGAATAAGATATGGTGACTCCATTAGCAGACAAAGCATGATTTGCCTCCATGGTTATGAGAAACACTCGAAACATGAATTCACTCAAACCTTATCAAGTCAAAATTTAGGGTCCACGAATAATGGGAAAGGTAAAACTTATGTCTTATGTACAAATAAGTCTCTTGAGAAAAAAACAGGCCCTTGAATCCAAAAAGTGAGTATGAGAAAATTTACCCCTTCCAATCCTAAATTCACTAGTGTACATGAAAAACTTCATCTTTTAGCTATATATAGTTATGAACAACATCTAAAACATCAACCACATGGCCTATAAGTACACTTGTTGGTAGATGGAATGATCATGGATCATTTTATGTAGTGGAAAAACAAACATCCAATACTAATGCAAGGGATTTGTAGCAGAAGCACAATTCATATTAGAAGAGAATAGCATATCGAATAGGGTTTGCTATACTAATTGGTATCAAAAAAATTTTTACGGAAGGTGAAACTTGTTTTCATTTTTAATTTTTTGCTTAACATATGTTGATTTCAAGGCATTGTTCAAGCTAATAAAGTTACATTGGCTATAAGGATTCAAATAATAAATACATAGAATTGATTTGAAAGGGTTTGAATGCAACAAAATTTTAGAAAAATAAACTATATGGTTGTCAAATGCAACTAATCTTCTCTAAACCACAATATAAAAACCACAACTTATTTGGATAAGCAATAAAATAAACATGGCATACTATGCACCATTCTAAACAAACACTAGGGCCAATGAACCATAAAAAGAAGTCGAGTAAATGGGCCATTGCACAACGTAAAGTCACATTTCATGCCTAAAATCCTAAAACAACACAATCATCTAGTGCTCAATTAGAAACAATAAAGAGTAATAAATAGAGTATTTTGTTCAATTCATTTAGATCCTTTCAATACCTTCAGGTAGACTAAGTTGTTTACAAAAATGCACCAATTAGCAATGGTGTACAATAGCATCCATAGATGCTCAAGTTGTCTAGCCATTCTAGATCAAGCCTTCCCTAACTTCCAACAATATGCCTTCCTACATAGCAAGGCTTCCCCTCGTCATGCTCAATCAAGTCCTCTCCTTATTCCAATCAACCAAACCCCTCTTATCATTCCAGTTAGCATCTTCTCACCATTAGGATAGGTTTTCCTAGCTATTCAACCTTGGCTCTCCAATTTGATTATAGAATTCTTGGTGAGGCATGATTCTTTTATATATAAAATAGCTATTGTGCCCTTCCATTAGCTATGATAAGCCTAGAATCCAAAGCCGGACCAAGGCACAACACGCAATCCATATTCAATATTCAAATTTTTTTTAACACTTATTGGCATTAGCAAGCAGCCCAGCCTAGCATCTAAGCTCAATGTCTAGTTTTTCACTTATTATTGGAGAACGTCTAGAATTCAATATTTATTATTCCAAATCTTTTGTAAACAATCAAATGTTGCCATCCATTTTGGCCAATCAATCATCAATTTGATAGCCATATTTGGTCACAAAGATCAAGATAATGGTTGCATTGGAAATATAACAAGTCTTCTAGAAGGAAAATAATGCGATGAGGCCAACACTCTACTTTGCCTCCTTTTTCTCCTTAATTCTCCATATTTTCATCCTTTCTTCTTTGTCCCTAGAGAAAATCATCATAACTTGAATGAGGATACATCACTAAAGTCAATCAATATAATGAAAATTTTTATTTGCTATCATAACAATTTTTAACCAATTTAAGGAATTTTTAATTTCAAAAAATTCTCTTAGTCTTAGACTTTCTTCATAAGCCTTCACTCATCCATTCATCATTGAAATCTTAGCTACATCTCTCAACCAAAACCCATTCTTACATTCAGCATCTTTTTCTCATTCCAATATCTCAAAAATCACAATTGTCAGTAGCATCCAGGCAAGACTTGTGCTCGCATGTCTATTTGCGGCCACATTTGAAAGTCATCAACAATGGATTGTGTTCAATCTTAGCTAGAAATTCAAGGATTGGTCCAACTTTGATCAATGATGTTTTTTCTTCTATTGTTGACATTTTTTTCTTTGGATCTGTGATGCAAGCTAGAAAAATGTTCATTCAAATAAACCTCATCTCTATTTTACTAGTTACCATTTGTTAGCTTCCACACATACATTCAAATAACCGGGATCTTCAATCCTAATGGTAAATGTTTCCTCTAATTAACTCAAAATCTACCACAAATATATTCTAAATTTCAAATGAAACTCAGTTTGAATGGCAAGTCCCTTTTAACATTCCTCCAAATTTTAGCATCTATTGATTTTGGAATCTTTTGAGTGAAACTCTATTTCTTCATTCCATCGGGCATAAAAAATGGAAGAGAATGTCAAGAAGAAACACATGAACACCATTTATTACCAAATGATCTGCTCCTCTTTCCTTATAGTTTTCATTCCAATGATTTCTGGCATGCAATTAAAGGTATTGAAGCAATTTATAGGTCTATGACCTCCTATACTATCAGACAAAGAGTTCAAATCGATGGCTTAAAGTTTTACAAGGCCTATATGAAGCATTTATGAACCAGAACATAAAATATGTGAAATTTTAGAATCGTAGAGAACTCAAAGCATTTGTGAACCAAAACATACAATATCTATAATTTTTTAATGGTCGAACTTGAAATATTGCATTGTAATAAATAAGGATTCATGTAATTTAACTGATGAAAATTAAAACTATTCCTATGTTTTAGAGAAAATTTATACTGTTGCAACCAAAGAAGAACCTCTTCTATTTTTGCATATTTTGATGAAACTAAATTATGCATTTAAAACAATTTTCACATATGTTCATGATAGTGACACATACCAATCCATCTTTGGCATCTGGACATCCATGAAGCAGGCATCAAACTTGTGTGGAATTTGAAGGACGAAAAGGGCATCTTTCCCGCTCTCTGCACATTAAACTTTAGCTCCTTATTTTTTAAGTGTAGCAGTCACTACTCTAACATTGACTTTGTTATCATCAACAACAAAAATATACTTTCCAGTTAGGAGGCTTCTTAGGAAAATTGATCCATTAGGCAATACTTTTCATAATGGGTTTCCCATTCCCAATGCTTGTTGAAGACATACTACAACTATGATAGCTTTTAAAGGTTTCATGAAAACAATATCTATAAGAGGTTCACCATTCAATTTATCACATTCAATGATTGCCAAAAGGATAACCTTGAGTACATAGGGTAGATGACTATTTTGTTTTTAGTGAAGCAACTATTTTCGTAGGCAAGCATCAACATTACTCCATGATTCTTTCTCAATCAACAAAACTTTATGCATTTTCTTGGAAAGACATAAGAAGTTGAGGTAATGATCAAGAAGAAAAAAAAGAAGCTGAAATGATTTAATTTACTTCCGAAAACTACATTAAAATATCTTTGGTTTGACGAACAATCAAGTAGAAATTTCTTTAATCCGGAGAAGAGAACACTACTTGATTATAGAATTCTATAGTTTATACCTCAAGGTTTCTTAGACCACTTTAAAAGTTAGAAAGAAAAAGAAAAGTCCCAAAAATAAGAGAAACAACCAAAAAATTAATTGTCCTAGAACAATGAATTCTTAAATCACAATAAGATGTACACATACTCAGTTCCCGAGTAGCAATTTTGTCAATGTAATGTACTAAAAGCAATCTTCAAACTTTTTGTAACTTCAATAGTAATGCCAAGTCTATGTAAATGGTAATTTGTTACAACACTTATGACTGGGTTCTCATCAACTAAAATTGCTTTTAGTCCTTTTAAACAAGCTGGTAAATCCTCTATAAGAGAACTTTTTGGATCAACACCTGTAATTCTAGTACACTATTGGAGGACAGTAGTAAATGCAAATGTACTTCCAACATTGAGCCAGCTTATGAAGCTTATTTTTCCACCCATTAACTCAACTAGGCATTTACTAATGCTTAGCCTAATACCTATTCCACCATAATTTCTTGATGTTGAACTATCAGCCTACATGAAAGGCATCAATTCCCGATCCTGTGCATGAAATGGGATCCCTATCCCAGTATCTTCGATGCTTACTGTCAAAGTAACCCTTTTAGCAAAATCATTTTCACTTCTTATACCATTTAGAGATATGGCATTATTTGATGCTTCATTTTTAACTAAGAGCTTAAACTTTTCCCTACAGTTTCTATCATCAGCTGCTTCACACCCACTTAAGGTGTTCAATCTTGTGCTACTGAGCATTGTAGCAACTCCAACTTTTCCATTAACATTGGAGTACACCAAATTCTCAGTGGACACATTAGAGTGCTCAACCAAATGAACTTGGACAAGTATGTGACCTCGTTCAGTAAACTGTTATAGGGATGGAACAATTTCAAATAAGCAAAGGAATTATTTAACTAGCTTTCCCTTTAATGAAACTCACATTGGCATACAATGCACATTAGTTTTGCTTAAATGCATTCACAACTATCTTTATGGAAAGAAAAAATAGAACCTCAAAACATTCAAATTATGCAAATAGGAAAAGGGTAGGGCGATGGAACATACTTTTACTGAATTCCCTACAAGGTTTGTTAGTATTTGCAAAAATCTCCAAGGGTCACCAATGAGAACTTCAGGAACAATGTTCGTAACAAATGCAACAAGCTACATTTCATCAAAGAAGCATCATAAGAATGTCTTTGAAAATGGAGTAAAAGTTCTATAAACAGCAATGATAACTAGAATAACAAAGATGCAGGGTAAACATGGTAGCTTGCAAATGACCATGCACAGATTATTAAAATCACAGCACAATTCCATTAAACATTCCATAGAAAGTAATATATAAGAGCACACAATGGACATTAATGTCCAATAAATCACAAAAACAAATTATAGCATAGCTCTAATAATAACTTTGGCAAAAGAAACTAACCTCAATTCCCTTCTCCCTTGACTTGCCAGAGAATAGAGAAAGTACATCATTAAAAATAGAGCGAAGGTCAAAAGGTATAGCTTCAATCTCCAACTTGCCAGCTTCAATTTTATTCCGATCAAGCACCTTGTTTATTAATGATATTAAAGCTTTCCACAGGCCTGAGCAGTCTGGGCATAATCTTTTTGAGTTAAATTCAGATCAGTATGTAAAAGCATATCTAACATGCCTGGAATTATAAAAAAAAACAAGCAAATTTCAGCCAACAGGCTTTTTTAATTGCAAAAAAGATGCCATATGTGGAACATACCTAGAACACCATTCATGGGTGTTCTAATCTCATGTGAAACAGTTGCAAGAAACTGAAAACAAAGAAGCAGGTCACATCAAAACATAAAAAAAAATTATGGAGCAATATGATACCTTATGACAATTAAAACCTAAGACTTTGCAATGTCAGCTGCTTCAGCTTGAACTTTTAGCTCTTCCATCTTTCGACAATCCTCCATTACCATGACATAATGATTCTGAGCAACATACAGTATGTATGCAACTTGCATGAGAATGACAACAATACCGGATGGTGAGGTTATAGCTGACCATGGTATTGAAGGCTTCTGACTATATCTACCAATAGATAATATTAAATTATGTTCTCCATATGCCATCATACTTTAAAGATAAATGCATATACTTACTGGAAAACCATTTCATGCTTCCTAAATGGGTCTGCAAAGTCTAACATACTCACATGAGACAATTGTGTATAGCCTTCTAAATGTTGAGGTCCATACATGATCAAAGGATCGGAAATGTGGTGACATCGTACACATTCACCACTATATCCTGATTACGAGCAAATTTCCTCAACAGATTTTCCACAAGTGACTCGACATCAAAAATTCCACTAAATATCTATTAAACAAAAATCATATGGGCAAGAAAAATTGATAAATGCTTTTAAATCAACAAAAAAATAAGGATGCAAGCACAATATCTTACCCTACTTGAGCTTGTAGGTTTTCTTCCTCTGTTGCTTTGGTAGGAAGTCCCATTCGATAAGTTGGAAGTGTTAGAACAACACTAAGATGATTCGATTCAAGCAATCGAAAAGGATTGGTAAGAGCAGCGTTTCCAGTAGCCCAAGCCCTCAAAATATTTTTGCGATCCTCCTGTAGACAAACTGGAAGCCAATATTTACACAATGAAAGAATATCAAAGTTGATAAAGAAACATAAAGGGCAATAAAAATGGCTTTTGCTAACCTCTCCTGACATCATATCAAGGACTTCAAGGTAGGAGAGGGGCTCCTGAGAAAAAATAACTGGTACATATTCATCTTGCACAGGTGGTGGCTCCCCTTTCATAGTTTTGAATATCCAAGCCTGTTTACTCTCAAAAATATCCCTCTCTGACTGAAGAACACGTTGTGCACATGCTACTCCATTCAACAATGGCCTCTCAAATGCAGTCATCCCATTATAAATTCCAAAAGTTTCCTGGAAAGAAGAACACCGAATCAAACTGAGGGTAAAAGCAACTAACTTTTGACATTATTATAATAAAAACTAAGTGCTGAGCTATGCACAACAAGTAATCTTCTAGAGAAGCCTCATCCTTTGAGTAAACTAATCCAACAACACTAAAATTTGATTTATGTAGTGGAAAAAAAACCCAAACCCAACATGATGGTCATGAACTTTAAACTCGAACTAAACTGATGTCAACAAAACTGAAAGAAAAACGTAGGATTAACAATCTTGCAATAAGAAATCATTAGACAGGTGAGATACTCACTTGATAGATGGCACTGGGATTCTTTTGTTAATGGAAGGTGGAAATGAGAACCGCAAGGGCGTGAACATGGTTAACGCAGACAGCGAACTGATCCTAAAGCATTCTCGCCCTTTCTTCGCACATACTAACCAAAGCCTCTTCGGCCATCATCATTGTTGACACCATATTATACCAATAAATTATCACCCACATAGTCACCATCACCAGCATCCCTAATGTCCACGTCGTCCATGTTTAACACCACTGCTACCCCACTACCGCTACCCCACTGGTGGCATCGGCAATCCCATACTTGGGTGAACTATCCAAAACTAGACTTGCTAAGTTCTTCAATTCTCAATAATCCCTTTATTAATTTCATCTCCTGCTTTACCTTTCTCTCTCCCATTCTTTAAATACTATTTACAGCAGCATTGGCCAGCATGAGGGAAAGCAAATCAAAGGAAAAAATTATAGAAGGAAAGCAAGTTACTGATATTTTATCTTGCTACTGGCTCCATGGCATGGGAGAGATCATTCTCAAAAGAAGGAAATTCATCTTTGACTCGGTTTGATGCCGACTTCTAAAATTTGGTCATAATTTTAGATAATAACTATTTTTATTTAAATAAAAATTCTTTTTTTAAAAAGTCTCTGCTTAGTGTTTTTTAGTTAAATGAAATGTTTTTATTTAATATGACAAAAAAATATTCTTTTAAATAATTATTGTGACATATATTTTCTAAAAATGCATTTAGAATGACAGTTGTTTTAATTCTGTCAAAGACATTAAATTAATTCCATATTTTTCTATCATTTAAGAAAGTTTAAAGCATTACAATATATGGAAATATATGAAAGGAAATAATAATTTTTGTGGACGATTTCATTTCAAGTTATTTTGTAAATATTTTTTATACAAATAAATCAATAAATAAATAAATTATTTAAAACATGTAATCCAAAAATGTCACTTTTCTTGATAGAATTTATTTTACAAATTATTTTTTCCTAAATATTTTAATTTACAGGTTACATCTACATAATACGTATTGGTATTGAAATTATTACAACTTGTGAAGATTGTTTTTATAAATATCTTGAATGGAGTTCAAATTATTTAATAAAATATGATGTCATAAATAAGATATAATATTTTTAAAATATAGAATAAAACTATAAATTCTTTATTTTAAAATAATATAATATATATTGCATTTTCATACCTTCTACCTAGCTTCTTCCAGTAGCACAAGAAAATTTTTTTATAAATAAAATCCATTATAAAAATATCCATAATAATCGTAGTATTTACTATTGTTGTATAGGCAAGAGATCATTTGTATTTGCTTGTAGTAAATATAAACGATTACTTTTTATGACATTCAATATAGCAAATTATTGGACAAAAGAAAATTTGTATAACAGTTGTTTTGCATAATTATTAAAATAAGAAAATTTATATAACATTTAGTTAGAACAACAACTATATAAAATCATAGTGCATAATCATAGACTTTTGGTTCTATGTTGTGATAGACGTAGTAAATATTGTATCAAACAATTTTATTTAAAGGTTTTGCCAATAACTACTACATAAAAGTGATTTATACAAAGATAGAACAAATTTTCAAAAATTTCATTTGCAAAATGTGCATAATTAAAATTAATTATATTTAATGAATATTTTTAGGTTATCAAAATATAATTTGGATGTAATTTTGCTTGTATATGAAGTGTGATATCAAATTTGAGATCTTTGAATTTGTAAAATAAAATTGTGATTAAAAATTTTGTAACGAGACGAGTGTAATAATTTTAATTTTAATGGAATTGATTGAAATTAAAACAAGATTTAGAAGACTCATACAAATAGATTGTATATATTAAATATTATTAAAAAATATATAACTTGGAATGTGTTTAATTGATTTCCCCAATAGTCATTTAAACCAAAAAAAGAGAAAGAAATAGAGAGAGAGAGAGAGAAAGAATGCTAAAAATAGAGAAGAAAAAATAATAAAAGGAGAGAGAGCAAAAGAGAAAAATAAGTAAAATAAGAAGTAGAATAATAAAAAATAATAATATGATGTGGTTGAAGAAAAAGAAGTGAAAAGGATTTATAATACTTTTTTTTATAAAAAAAATGAATTTTGAGTTT
This sequence comes from Vanilla planifolia, assembly GCA_023846275.1. Taxonomy (NCBI): domain Eukaryota; kingdom Viridiplantae; phylum Streptophyta; class Magnoliopsida; order Asparagales; family Orchidaceae; genus Vanilla; species Vanilla planifolia. The sequence continues at coordinate 26,906 of JAIUJO010001196.1, read as the reverse complement.
ATAAGTAGAAGATTGCACTAATTGAATAAAATTAATTTTGAAATAAAAATTTTGAATAAACTGAATGAATACTTTAAAAAGATATAACAATAATATAAAAAAGCTTATTGCTACTTAACGAAGGCATTTTTAAGATATATAATTTGTGATTGGCACACCTAGGTGCATAAGCATATCCCTAATGTGATATGTAAAAAGAGTAGATTAATTAAGAGAGAGCAAGATTTTGTAAGTATGACAACTAATAAAATGAATTAGTTTTTGAATGTATAGTGTCAATGTTTAAAATATACCTTTCACTTTTTTTTTCCTTTATTATATTATCAGCATATCATATTTCTTCTTTATTATAAAACATTTATTAATCATAATAGTAATATAATATTATGTCTCCTTCATAAGCTTATTGTTAACTTATATTTTCTTACATTTTTAGATCACAGCATGCATTATATAAAGAGGGAGTTCATGATGGACAGGAGCAACATGTTAATTTACATTTTTATAGATTCAATAACCATTATTTAGGATAAGCTAGAAAGTAATCAGAGTGAAAATATTGTTTTACTTTGGTTATGCTTTATCATTTTGATTGTGTTTGTGTTATACGTTATCATTGAAATAGTTCATCTAATTAACCTCCAATATTTTTTTCAAAGCATTACATATGATTTGTAAATTCGGAATTTAAAATTCTGTCAGCTTACATGAACCGAAAAAAATGCATCAGATTTGTGGAGGACAAATCTCATATTTGATTTAATCATTGTAAACATCCCATCATAAAAAATCTATAGGTATGTGACGTACATATTATAAAAATGATTTATAATTTTTATAACTTTTTAAAGAAATAATGAATAAAATATATAAATTTAATCGTTTCATTTCATCAGAGAATAACCACTTAAACTTACACCAAAATAATCAATTATTATATTTGAAAATTTTTAGATAAAGTTAGAAGAGAAATAGATGAAAAGAGGAAGGGAACATGAGTCTCACTTTGAGATACTCAAAGAAAATAAGAAAAATGAGAAAAACATGAGAAAAAAATGAAGAATGAAGTAGAAGTAGAAGAAGAAGAAGAAGAAGAAGAAGAAGAAGAAGAAGAAAAAGATGCAGAAGAAGAGGAAGAAGAAGAAGTAAAAGAAGCAGAAAAAGAAGAAGAAGATAAAGAAGAAGAAGAAGAAGTAGAACAAGAAGATGTAGAAGAAGTGGAGGAGAAGAAGAAAAAGTAGAAGAAGAGGAAGAGGAAGAGGAATAGGAAGAGGAAGAGGAAGAGGAAGAAGAAGAAGAAGAAGAAGAAGAAGAAGAAGAAGAGCAGAAGAGGAAGAGGAAGAAAAGGAAGAAGAAGAAGAAGAAGAAGAAGAAGAAGAAGTAAAAGAAGAAGAAGAAGAACAAGAAGAAGAAGGGGAAGAAGAAGGAGAAGAAGAAGAGGAAGAAGAAGAAGAAGAAGAAGAAGGACAAGAAGAAGGAGGAGATGAAGTAGAAGAAGAAGAAGGAGAAGAAGAAGGAGAAGGAGAAGAAGAAGAAGAAGAAGAAGAAGAAAGAGAAGAAGAAGGAGGAGAAGAAGATGTAGAAGAACAAGAAGCAGCAGAAGAAGAAGGAGAAGTAGAAGAAGAAGAAGAAGAAGAAGAAGAAGAAGAAGGAGAAGAAGAAGAAGAAGGAGAAGAAGGAGAAGGAGGAGGAGGAGAATAAGAAGAAGAAGAAGAAGAAGGAGAAGAAGAAGAACGAGGAGGAGGAGAAGAACAAGAAGAAGAGGTAGAAGAAGAAGAAGAAGTAGAAGAAGAAAAAGAGGAAGAAGAAGAAGTACAAGAAGAAAAAGAGGAAGAAGAAAAAGAAGTGGAAGAAGAAGAAGAAGAAGAACAAGAAGCAGAAGGAGAAGAAGAAGAAGAAGGAGAAG
>JAIUJO010001196.1:0-15000 GCA_023846275.1 Vanilla planifolia | reverse complement strand
ACAAACCATTTTGATATGTATATGATGCCTCTAATTTTTATCAAGGTTGTTCAATTCTGACAATGCATCAACATATTGGTCAAACTTATATATTTAGCCACATTGTCTCTGTTGTAGTTGTTCAGTTCTCTAATTAGCATCGTTTATCACTTCACCAATATTTTCATAGAGTGTTTGCTATGATGATTCTATTCATATAGTGATTCTATTAATTGTGCTCCTATCTTTGCTTATTTCATTTCAATATGTAAGTTATGTGGAATTGACCATGGTTGTTGTGGATACCTTTATGTATTGCACTAATTCAAACCAATATATTGAATGGATCATACAAGTCCTTCAATGAGACCCACCAAATCTTTGATAGGTAACAAATTAGCTTGCAACATTAATGCAAAAGTCTACCTATAATAACCTCCATATGCAATAGTATTCATTTTTATAAAAGAGAAAGTTAACTAATGTTTTACATGACATTGTAGTATTGAAAAAGTTGATTAAATGATTTCAAAAGATTTTAACCACTTAAAATAAATATAAATTAAATTTATGTTAATCCTTTTTAATTATTTTTTTCAAATTTCTATTTTATTTAAAAAAATTAATTTTCTTTAAACTTTAGAAAAAAAATTAAAATTAACAAATTTGAAAATAATAAAAAAGTACATCAACACTTTTAGAAAGTTTAGCTTAATTCCATGCCTACATCCACCAAATAAAATCCAAACAAAAAAAACCAATTAAAATAGGCCTTTCACAAAAAAACAAACATCATAAGAATGAATAAAAAAAAGCTCTATAATAGACTTTCGAAGAAATAAAACTAATTAAAGAAGAAAAATGGTAACAACAAAAATCAAACTTGATTCTTATAGTAATCTAACGTTTGACAAAATATTTAATGAAGAATAAATGTACAATGCTTTGCTTGAAAAAATTAAGAAATAAAGGATGACAAGCTTTGTTGATTCAAGTAAAAAGGAGTTTTGGAGCTCAAAAACAAAAGGATACAGCAAATGGAAACATTGGTCAGCACCTACAAATAAGAGTTCATTTTTCTAGCTTAAAAAATTCATAAACTTTTCACTAATCATTTTTATGTTAGAAAATGTAGAAATTGTAAACATATTACAACTACTAAAAGTAGTAACCAAACTTCCCAATTTGCTGCTATGGATCAAATGACTCAAATTTAATAAGAACTATTCAAATATAATCCTTTGTGCAAAATAACAACTTGGCTAGCTCAACAGTGTTTATAAAAAGCTATATGATCCATCAAACATCATTACAATCTTTAGAATCTAGAATATATCATAATAAACGAGAGTCACATGATTCATTTTGTTGTGGATCCTTAGATAAGAAATTACATGATCGAATCCAGGTAAATGATAGCCACATGATTGATTTTTTTTACTTCTAAATCAAAACAATATATGATCAACTAAAGGTAAATTTAAGCTACATGATGATTTTTAACTTGGACTATTAGATCACAAATGTTTCATAGACAAATAAATTAATTTAAATTTTATGTAGATTAGAAAGGTGGAGAAACTCTGGACCATCCGATCATGAAAATTATGAGATGGAACGATTGGAAATGAATCCGTGGCTTAGAAAGAATAATGAGTTTTCAAACATTTGATCATCAAAATAATGTAATCAAACTGCGACATTTTGATCTACAAGGTTTGGATAGGTAGATAAAGTTTCAACTTTTTGATTTACTACTACATTTAATACCACACGTGCTTTCACATTTTGGAAGTGATGTATGAAAAATGAATTGGGAATTTTCATCTGATAATTCTTATTCCTACATAAGATAGCTCTACATCAGGGTTTGTAAGTGTACAAGAAATTAGTCAAACATAAGGGACCTCTAAGTCTTTTAAGAGATCACCACCTTTTCTTACTATTAAGTACATAACAAGTTGAAGAGTTATTTTGTGTTTTTATATAGTGGCTTAAAAGTTCAAGATTGTTTTCTTCATATGATAATTGATTCTTTAGATTTTTGCTACAATCAAGGCTTTTATAGAAAACATTAGGCACGACTATGTAAGATGATTTAAGAGTTAGAATAAGTCAAAATGATAACATATATATATATATATATATATATATATATATATATATATATATATATATATATATAATTTTGTGTGTGTGTATATTTGAATCTCTTTATTAACAAAAAGTAGTTACATTAATTACTCATTATCTAGCATCTCTATTTATTTAATGGTTTAGTTTTCCCTTGTTAGGAAATGATGAACACTTTAATCCCCATGACCTCATGGAGGATCAAAGGGGTTTTGATGACAATAGCCGAAATAAGGGATGAAGAGGAGCTTCAAAGAGACATCATGAACTTTTGCAAGCATGATGTTATTGTTGTTGATACCTAGCAACACCTAGCCATGGTGCTTAGGTTGATGATAATAAACTTGATGTATTAATAATTTATTTGGTTGAGTGAATTTTTGGATGTTAGAGAGTTGATATGTTTTTTCAAGAAAGAAATTAAAAAGAAAATGAGCAAATATCAAATCTAATGAAAATCATCTTAGTTGGAGTAGCAAACATCAAGTGACACATTTTAATTTTAATTTTGTCCTTGATTTTTCTACAAAGGTTATTTTAATGAGTCATGTAAACTACAAAAATGAAATTTAAATTTAAAATATATATATCAGAAAACATTTTAGTTTTTAATATCTTTTATCATCATATGTTCATCATCATAAGAATTATTTTTCATATCTTTCAAAATTATTCTTTCAAAAAGAATTAATTAAATATAAAAATTAAAAAACCACCTTATCGAGGCATGCATTGGTGACACCACATGCAATTGTGTTAACTAATAGGATCCTTATCTACCATGCCTTCAAACATGGATCGAGAAATCTGACATTCTTACAAGTGTAAAGGTGAGGAAACTCAAACATGATACAAGGAACCTAATTTGTGGTATCCTTGTTCAATGGGTAAGCCACCAGCTATCCCTTATACTCTATGAAGGGTTAGTGTGAGAGCAGCCTTATTGAAACATAAAAGATGGTGAAGTTCCCTTGAGCAGGGAAAATCCCAAGGAAATTCTAATGGAGGCCCATAATGATACTAACATGCAAATGGTTTGTTTGACTTGGGTGTGCAAGTTCAAGAGTAATTGAAGCATATAATACTTAGTTTCTGTAAAAGTTTCCCTCAAGATAACTTAAGCCATTATCTGAGTTCTATTGTTTAAATCCATTGACTAGAGTCGTTAGAGGCTTATTGCCCTTGAAATATTCTCGTACGTTAAATTGGTATGAAGGCTTGGTCTCTTTGATGAGTTGAATGAAGGAATCTTTGCTCAAAGTGTGATTTTTTTTGGTAAGTATAGCTATTATATTGGGATGAACTAAAAGCATGATTGTAATGTCCAACTAAGTGCTAACTTGGAGCCTAAAAAGTGTGTTGGACAATTAAGACAGTAGCACAAGGGGATTTTGAAAGTTGAAATCTACTATGTAGTGTTAACTCATGTATTGAGTCAACTACTACTAAAAATAGAAAATAGTTAAGAGTTTAACCCACACCTCCCTGTTGGTATAACACAATGCCCCAACTAGTAGAAGGGTGCAATTGTCATTACAGAATGTATGGGACAAGTCAATGTGAATGAGAACTTTCAAGAATAAAGTGGAAAGTTTTACGTGACTAACACTTTCACATCGGTTAGTTGTTCTTAAGTGATGGATGAAACTAGTTAGTGATTACCATTTTGAATGAGCTTTTAAAGGAAGTTGAGTAAAAATTCTATAGCTGGCATTTGGTAGTTAATGGTGATAGCTAGTAGTTCTAAGATGTAAGTGGTGTCTTCAAAAGTGTTGGCTTTTCTACTTATTGTGAGCCCTAGAAACTACTTAGCTAGAGAGAGGGCCAAGTGGATGGTAGAGACCATATGTTGGGAGGTGTTTGATGCGTGACAAATGACGCTTGAGGTTTTGGAAAGTTGATTGCCTTCAAAACCCATTCGTATTGATAACGACACCATGTTTCCATTGTAAACAACTTTTGGTTAATGGGGAATTTTAGGTAAGGGAAGTTGACAAAATGGATTTGTAACTTTGGGAAAGGCATTGGCTCCAAAGAAAGGGCACGAGGGTCCTAGCCCAAATCCATTGACTATTGGTGGACTACTCAAGCAACTCGTGCACATAGAGTACGTCAATGCATGTCAACTAGAAGAAAAATTTGGAGCAACCTTACCAGGCACTTCGTCACGCGTTGAACAATTGACTCAGAATTGGTAAAAACTTGAGGAATCTAACTATTTAGTTATAATAAAGCACTTTGATGGGCTTTAAAAATGGTCATGAAATGTGATTTCTTCATAGTGCTTTGAATGTTAAAGCAAAAAGATTCAACAAAGCACAAGTTAACAATGACAGTCACTATGACTATCTTAAGATAGCTAAATGCATCATCATCTAATTTGTGATGCATGAATGGATTAATGAGATTTCTACTATCCCTATGTACTACCTAGTGAAACCAAAACCTTAAGAATAGGGCTATGTAGAATCAATAAGGAAAGAAACTTTGCCTCGACAGGTCGACCCAAGTAGAGCACATTTTTAGGTGGGAGATTGATTGGGGTGAAACTTCTGTTAAATGATAATGAAGGTTTCCTTGGTTGATTAGTGAAAAAAATCATGTGGATCTAAAGGTGAAAAGCACATTTGATTCTAATTTGTAGTGTGAATACAAACTATGAAAGCAAGGCATATCGATCCTTCTGGCTTTCAAAATTTGAAGCTGAAGGAGTCAGAAAATTTATTATAAAGATAACTGGTTTGTGGTAGCCAAGAATTCATAGCAATGTAGCCTTTTATCATTTGATGTTGGCTCTTTCTATTATTGTGAAGAGCAATTCATGAAGTGTTTAGCATATTCACCCTCTATTTATGACTGTACACTAGCTATAGAACACTATGAGTGAAGTTAGTTTTACCTAATTGATGAATGTGTCATCATAGTAACACACATAGTATTAGAGAAATTATCAGTTCACACAGTTGTTCGTCGCACTTGGCTTAAAAGCCAATGTCGTGAAGTTATCATGTGCAAGATTATGACTAAAGGTCTCTTAGTTAGAACCCAATTTAAAAGTGATTATTAGGCCATTAGTTTACTTATTAGCAAATAGTAGTGACTTCATAGCCCAAGGGTACATGACCATAGGCTTGCCTTGTGTTTTAGAAAGTTGTATGATATTAGCACTATAAGAAATGCCATTAAATACGATTGATAAGTAGAATCATTTGTAGATGACATAAATTTTCAACAAGGGATTATAAGTGGTTAATTGGCCTTGCTACAATGATTCACTAAGATCCTACCATATGTTGTAGTAGATTCATCCCCTCAAAGACATTGACACCATGAAAGTTCCAAAACACCAATTCCTCACTTGCATGCTTGCTTGCTTACTCACATTCTTGCTAGCTTACTCTGCAAGATCTATTTGTTGTAATATTTTATGTAGAACTTCATCTGGTAAGTTTTACGATACATTGCGTGATACTACTTGTGGTATTATAAGATTCATCTCGTACCCCTTGGAGGCTTCTCTTGGTGTAATGTGCAAATGCCTCAAAATGTTGCTCGCAGAACTTCAATGGTGCAATGATGGAATTATAATATTTTTCCCTTTCTACTAATTGTTGGTTTCCATTGATACCCAACATTGTTTCATACTAGATTCACCACCACAAATACAAAGTTATCACATAGGGTTGAAATATTTCTCTCGATTGCTCACACCAATTATTAATGTAGTACTTATTGTGGTTCTATATGTGTGGCAAAAAGTTTCAGTTTTAATAGATTATTCAGCACTTCTCATTACTTGGGTATGGTTGTGGTCCTTATTTTCTAAAAATCTATAAAGGTTCTTTTTATATTATTACATGCCCTAAAAATGATGTACTACATATCCAAAAGCTATATTTTTAAAACTTTACAAATAATTGTTCATCTTTTTGCGTCAATAACACTAGATGCAAGTGTCTTTTGCATCTTCTTTTATCTTTACAGTAAATCAAGATATCATCAATAAGAATAATAAAGAAATAAAATAACTATTTTTTAAACACATTATTCATCAAATCCATGAAAGCTCTTAGAGAATTTGTTAAACCAAAAGGCAAAATGAGAAATTCAAAATGATTGTATGTTGTTCTAAAAGCAACTTTAAAAATGTCTTCTTTTCTAATTTTTAGTTGATGATTACTGGATCTCAGGCTAGTCTTTAAAAATAATTTAACTCCTTACAATTGATCAAACAATTCATCTATTCTTGATAAAGTATATCTATTATTAATTCTGATCTTATTCAATTCATTGTAATCAATATATATCCTTGAACATTAATCCATCATCTTCACAAATAATATTGGTAAACCCCAATTGAATACATTAGGTCTAGTAAAAGCATTACGACTTTGTTCCATAATTGTTTTTTTAATTCTTGTAATTCAAGTGGCACCACTCTATAGTGCGCATTTCAGAACAGTTATTGTAGTTATGATTATTTCCTTTCAAATTCATGTATTGACCCTAGATAACACTGCCAAACTTTCTTTACAAATCCTTTAACTTTTAAAATATATATTATATGTACTTTTTGATGTTTATTAAAGTAAATTTGATCACTATCGTCTGTCATATGAATCTTAAATTTCTTTTCTTAATACTCAATAGTGACTCCGTGGAATATTAGAGAATTTTCTTTGAGAGTAATATCAAATTTTGATTTTTTTATAGTATTCAATTATGATTGATAAAATATCTAATGATTTACACATCTTATTAAATATGACTTACTACTTTTACCTTGTCTCTTATAAGAAGTTTTACTAAAAAAGATGTTTTTGATACATGCATTTAACCTTGTGATCATTTAATCAGATCAATTGGTATAAAGGACTATGATGTTCCACAATCAAATAAAGCTATTATAGGTGTATCTTATTGCATAAGGGTACATGTAATAATATCAGGTGATCTAAAAGCCACTCCTTTGGTGATGGCATAGATGCAAGGTTTTGTTGTCTATTATGGAGCAATAGAAACCTATCTTTAACTTGTGCTATATACACCCTAAGGTGTATTGCATTGACCTACTATTATAGATTCCCTAAAGGTTTTCATTCCACCACTAGCATATTGATTTCATTTCTCTCATTCAATATTCAAAGGACAATAAGCAACAAAAAAAACATTTAGAATTTAGATCTTGAAGTTTCAATAAGAGTTGTAGTAGATTATGACCCTAACTCATTTACAATTGTTTGTTGAATTTGATCCACTCTTCGAAGTAAAAAATTGGATCAACATTTCAAGCATTATGTTATTCAAGAATCAGTCCCATGAACTTTAACCACTTTGATATGACAAACATGATGGTCATTTTTGTTTCCTCACAAAACTCTATTTCTTTCGTAGATTTTATTCATGCATCGAAGCCAATATTTTAGCAAACTTTTACTTTCTTGACATATACTTAGCTTAAATTAGTTTTAAGTTAAATCATGCATTGACACCACAAATATGGCAACCCTTATTTTCATCATATATTTGATAAATTCTCTCTCAAAATTTGGAATTTGAATTGATAGAACCTCGCTTAGATTTATCTATTTCTTAATTTAAAAAAATATTGATAAAAGACTTATAATTTTAATTTGAAAACCATGTAGATTATATTCAAAACTTTTAGCTATAAAAAATAAAATATAATAACTATAAATATTTCAAAACCATCACAACAACAACATGAAAAAAGTTTCATAGTTTCTTTATAATGTTACAAATAGTTTCTTGATTCATATATAATACTCAATTTACGACATGATTAACAAATCATTTAGCTCAACTCTTAGAAGGTAAACATTTGTACTTTAAATTTTTTTGTAGGTTGTTTTAAGGGTAGAACTCTTTTACTCTGTACTAATATAGCTGAAATGTCAGTGCAGAAGAAACATTATGCCAAACATCACAAGCTTAATAGACTATGTCTAATAATAAATAGATATATGAAATAAGAAATAATTTGGGATAATCACATATAGGGTTTATCACGATAATTATCAAAGCATATAAGCAAATAAAGATTAATGCATATTAAAATATAAAAATATTTATGACATGTTATTAATGGAACAACGTGCTACAATCCATAAAAGAAATAATAAGCACGAAAAGTTTTTTAAATTTTTAATTTCTTTCCGTAATATGAAGTCAATACTTTATCTAATAAATTTTTTGATGACTATTATTTGAAGGGTGGTTTTTGTTTTGGATATCCTTACTTTACATACCCCACATATCTCTTAGGGCTTTTATTCTCATACAAATACATACTGGGGGTCACACTAGAAATTTTGGTTAAGTTAAAGTAATAAGAGGTGTGATTTATTGATTTCATGGATCAAAATTACCAAAAAAATTTGCATTGATAGATTCTCGATGTTGAACATGTGTCACAACTAAATTAGTTAATCATAGTAAAAGTGCATATACACCATTACTTATAGCACAATGACCATGGAACATGTAAGTTTGGACTTAGTATTATGATTTTTCAAAAAAATTAGAAATAATGATTCTATATTCATATTGATAAGTTCTCCAAAATGACTCATTTTTTTACCTTACCATAAGACATGAAATACCTCACATATTACAAACTGATTTCTTAATGAAATTGTGAACCTACATGGCACACCACAAATAATTATTTTATAACATGATGTCATATTTATTAGCTACTTTTAAGAAATACTTTGATGTCTAAAGCAATCAAAACTTATGTTTATATAGACCTATTATCCCAAAAATAGAGAGGCAAGTAGAAGTAGTGAATCAATGCTCAAGAAATCATTTTTGTAGCCTAGGAATGAAACACTTTGGAGCCTAGAATCTTTTAAGGCATTCTACATAATTCATTTGAAATGATTCAACTAATAGAAAATTAGGTTTGAATCTTTAAAACTATCATCAGAGTGTTATTGATTTTATTCTCTTGCTTAATAATTTAGAAATTTTTGGATTGTTGAGTCATTTACTCGATATCTTTTGTTATTATATATATATATATATATATATATATATATATATATATATATATATATATATATATATATATATATATATATATATATATTATTAATTAAATTAATTTAAATGATAAAATATATAAATCACTAGAAAACACTCATTAACAACTTAAAAAGTTTGTTGAGAGTGATTATGTACTGATATGTGTTATGTGTGAGAGACTTTACATGGAACCCTCAGAACATTACATACTTATATTATTGGACCATTTACAATTATATAAAAACAAAGTAAAATGTATATCTTTATTTACTTAAAGATTACAAAATTAGAGCTACCTTTTATATAAAATCCCATGTATCTTATAAAAAAAATGCCTAATACCTAATAGGCCTTTTTAGCCTTCACCATCATTGCCATGTAAACTTATTCCAACAATATTTAGCCACATCTTGTGAGCTTTGAGATCAAGTGGAGCATGTCTTAAATGATCAAACAGTCTTAACATAGAATCATGTATAACAAATATTTTTGGTAGGTTCATAAGTACATCAAGTCTCTGATCACACTTTGATTACTAAAGAGGAGTTCACCACTTATATTTAGAGATGTTAAAGCACTATCAGAGATTTTATTGACTTCATGGAGTTGAGCTCTTTCTCACTAAGGAGAATGATATAGTGCTTATTGTGTTGTTAACTCTTATTCATAGTCCTTGATTTGAAGATAGCAAACTAAAAATATTTTTAATAAATTTGTTTAAGTGAATTTTTAGAGTTTATAAAATATATGCTTATGTTTATGAGAGAACTTAAAGAAGAATAATAAAGGTAAACTCACATGAAAATCATCTTATATTTTCCGGCAAATCATCTTGCCAGTTCTCCACACCCATCATTATCTTTGGTGTAGGTTATTAAAATCACTTTTCTCTTAGGTTAAGATCCCACATGTGAAAGATCAACTTAAGTCTTTGGCTTTTGAAAAAGTTCTTACTTGTTCTGTGATCCTATGATTTCCAATTCTGAATTTATATAATCTTTGGGTAGGCTTTATTTAAATATATTGTGTTAACCTAAATACTTTTCAATTATTTAGGAGCTAACAATAAGTTTAGCATATAATCCTATTGTGCCTTATTTTGATCTCATAAAGATAGTAGTGTTCAAGCCCAAATGTTCCTCAAGAAAGTAGGTTATGCCTCAAATCAAATGAAATGGGACATGATGCAATGACTTCCTTAGTAACTATGAGAAGGAAGTGATAGGCTAAACATAATTGACTTGGTGTTAATTATTGGCTCAATTGGTAAGAGCCAAAAAGCAAAAACATTTTCTGCACCTTTCACTTTACAAATTATTTCTTATATATTTTTCATTACATTTCAAAAATGTTTGTATCTAACATGTGATTTCTTAAAAGCTTTTCACACACTAATTTCACTTGACCCCTTTTGAGTGCCTTTTGTACTAATTGTGTTTTATGTGTATTTTAAGGAACCTTATGCTACTAACAACCATTTTATATTTTAGTACTTCATGATATTTGGATATGGTATCATAAAAATGTTCGTTTTTTTTACACCATGTTCTTAAGACGCCAAATATGATTTTGACCATACTAACTATTTAAGTAGCATATTTTTGTCATCTTATGGCATACCTAGTGCATGATTTCTTATTTAGCAAACTAGAAACTAATAAGCGATGCTTTTTATCAAATGGTGCCAAATGTTGCTTGAGTAGAGCTTACAAAAGTCATATAAATGATATCGAATAAGCTAAAGGGTGTCGAAGATTACTGAGAACCTAAAGGGCACCATAAGTTTTGTTCAAGGTAGTGTCTATACTATTGAGTACTTATGTAATGGATAACTTACTTTTTATTAGATATTGACCAAGAACTACGCATGAACCTTATTTCAAGCATGCACTTGTCATTTATTTAAGGAATTGATAGAATTGATTATAAAACTATTTCTTATATTGAGATGAAAGATTTAAATTCAAATAGTAGTGAAAACTTTTAGAGGTAAGGTGGTAAAAAAGAACTTGAATTTTGTAAATAGAAATATTAAATTTCAAGCTAAAATATATATTCATATTCAAGGATACATTAAATCTAAAAAAAAATATGATTTTGTCCAAAAAAATATCTTTCAAAAATAATTAGTACGAAATTAACTTTTGTAAATAAAAATTATTAGAAGAATCTCTATTTGATGGTCCTTTGATCATATAATTAGTTATCTAAACTAGTACATTATGTGTTATGAACCACTCGATTAGGCTACAAATAGAAAATAGTGGTGAAATTCTAATATCAGACTTCTTGGAGGCCCAATAAATCATTCAAGGTTCAAAGGCAATAGAATGAACAAAGTTGATCATCAACATCACTTTCTATAATATGACCATCAAACCATTTAATAGGAATTTGAAGTTCAATATTATGTCATTTTTTAACATTGAACAAATCATCTAATAAAACTTGAGCTAAAACTAGGTTTTTATCAAAAGCTAATTTGAAATTAAAATGGATAGTTTGTTGAATTTAGGAAATAAAAGTTGAAAGAAATATATGATGTAAGAGCATCATGTGTTATCTCACAATCACATATTCAACAGAATCACACCAATCCCAATAAAACTTGATGCCATACCTAAGCCCAAGATTATTTTGATTAATTATCTTTTTCAACCATAAGGATTGACTACAATGGTATATTTTTTCCTATCGTTACCTCTACTGTTTTTGCTCTGTTTGTCCAAAAAAAACTCCATAGAAAAATATGTCATCATTGACGTTAGTTCTTATGCGTCACTCACTATTGATAGCTATCTTCCATCACTTAATCTTCTACTGCTCCCAATCATTGCTACCTAGTTACCCAACATCACCTAGTTTCCCACAAATGGTGGGAGACCTACTACTTCCCATAGGTAGCTAAAGAGTGGCAAAGAGAAGGTAGGTGGTTGGGAAGTAGTTGGAGTCCCACTGATGGTGGGCAACTAGGTGATGTTGGGTAACTAGGTAGCAATGATTGGGAGCAGCAGAAAATTAGGTGATGGAAGATAGCTATAAATAGTGAGTGATGCATAAGAACTAAGGTCAATGATGACATATTTTATTTTGCAGTTTTTTTGGACAAATAGAGCAAAAATAGTAGTGGTAATGATAGGAAAAAATATACCATTGTAGTCAATCCTTATGGTTGAAAATGATAATTAATCAAAATAATCTTGGGCTTAGGTATGGCTTCAAGTTTTATTGGGATTGGTGTGATTCCATTGAATATGTGATTTTGAGATAACACATGATGCTCTTACATCATCTATTTCCTTCAACTTTTATTTCCTAAATTCAACAAACTATCCTTTTTAATTTCAAATTAGCTTTTGATAAAAACCTAGTTTTAGCTCAAGTTTTATTAGATGATTTGTTCAATGTTCAAAAATGACATAATATTGAACTTCAAATTCATATTAAATTGTTCGATGGTCATATTATAGAAAGTGATGTTGATGATTAACTTTTCATTAAATGTTAAAAAATCTTTCATCTCAATATAAGGAATAGTCTTATAATCAATTCTATCAATTCCTTAAATAAATGGTAAGTGCATGCTTGAAATAAGGTTCATGTGTAGTTCTTGGTCAATATCTAATAAAAAGTAATTTATAAATTACATATGTACTCAAAAGTATAGACACTACCTTGAACACAAACTTATGGTGCCCTTTAGGTTCTCAGTATTCTTCCACACCCTTTAGCTTATTTGATATCATTTATATGACTTTTGTAAGCTCTACTCAAGCAACATTTGGCACCATTTGATAAAAAAGCATCACTTATCAGTGTCTAGTTTGCTAAATAAGAAATCATGCACTAGGTATGCCATAAGATATCAAACATATGCTACTTAAATAGTTAGTATGGTCAAAATCATATTTGGCGTCTTAAGAAGATGGTGTAAAAAACCAACATTTTTATGATACCATATGCAAATATCGTGAAGTACTAAAAAATAATATGGTCCTTAATAGCATAAGGTTCGTTAAAATGCACTTATAACACGATTAGTACAAAAGGCACTCAAAAGGGGTCAAGTGAAATTAGTGTGTCAAAAGGTTTTAAGAAATCACATATTCGATACAAACTATTTTGAAATGTAATGAAAAATATATAAGAAATAATTTGTAAATTGAAAGGTGCACAAAAATGTTTTTTGCTTTTTGGCCCTTACCAAATGAGCCAATAATTAACACCAAGTCAATTATGTTTAGCCAATCACTTCCTTGTCATAGTTACTAAGGAAGTCATTGCATCATGTCCCATTTCATTTGATTTGAGGCATAACCTACTTTCTTGAGGAACATTTGGGCTTGAACACTGCCATGTTTATGAGATAAAAATAAGGCACAATAGGATTATATGCTAAACTTATTGTTAGCTCCTAAATAATTGAAAAGTTTTTAGGTTAACACAATTTCTAAATAAAGCCTACCCAAAGATTATATAAATTCAGAATTGGAAATCATAGGATCATAGAACAAGTAAGAACTTTTTCAAAAGCCAAAGGCTTAAGTTGATCTTTAACATGTGGGATCTTAACCTAAGAGAAAAGTGATTTTTATAACCTACACCAAAAATAATGATGTTGGTGGAGAACTGGCAAGATGATTTGCCGGAAAATATAAGATGATTTTCATGTGAGTTTACCTTTATTATTCTTCATTAAGTTCTCTCATAAACATAAGTATTTATTATCTAAAGTCTAAAAATTCACTTAAAAGAAATTTATTAAAAATTTTTTTAGTTTGCTATCATCAAATCAAGGACTATGAATAAGAGTTAACAACACAATAAGCACTATATCATTCTCTCTAGTGAGAAAGAGCTCAACTCCATGAAGTCAATAAAATCTCTGATAGTGCTTTAACATCTCTAAATATAGGTGGTGAAGCTTCTATTCAGTAATTAAAGTGTCATCAGAGACTTGATGGACCTATGAACCTACCAAAAATATTTGTTATACATGATTCTATGTTAAGACTGTTTGATCATCTAAGACATGCTCCACTTGATCTCAAAGCTCACAAGATGTCACTAAATATTTTTGGAATAAGTTTACTTGGCAATGATGGTGAAGGCTACAAAGACCCACTAGGTATTAGGCCTTGTTTTTTATAAGATACATGGGATTTTATATAAAAGGTAGCTCTAATTTTGTAATCTTTAAGTAAATCAAAATATACATTTTACTTTGTTTTTATATAATTGTAAATGGTCCAATAATATAAGTATGTAATGTTTTGATGGTTTCATGTAAAGTCTCTCACACATAACACAAATCATTACATAATCACCCTCAACAAATTTTCTAATTTTTTAATGAGTGTTTTCTAGTCATTTATATTTTTTATCATTTAAATTAATTTATTTTGTAATATATATACATATATAATAACAAAAGATCTCGAGTAAATAACTCCATAATCCAAAAATTTATAAATCATTAGGTAAGAGAATAAAATCAATAACACTTTGATGATAGTTTTAAAGATTCAAACCTTGTTCTATTAATTAAATCATTTCAAATGAATGAAGTAGAATGCCTTAAAAGATTCTAGGCTCCAAATTGTTTCATTAGGCTACAAAAATGATTTCTTAAGCATTGATTCACTACTTCTACTTGCATCTCTATTTTGTGATAATAGGTCTATATAAACATAAGTTTTGATTACTTTAGGCATCAAAGTATATCATAAAAGTAGCTAATAAATATGACATCATGTTCTAAAATAATTATTTGTGGTGTGCCATGTCGGTTCACAATTTCATCAAGAAATCAGTTTGTAATATGGGATGTATTTCATG
>JAIUJO010002602.1:0-42554 GCA_023846275.1 Vanilla planifolia | reverse complement strand
GTGCTCCGGCACCCGCCGCATCAGCGCGGAGGTGCTCGGGGTCATGAACACGCCCGGTGCCGACGCCGACCGCACCGAGCCCCGCGGCGGTCACGACGTAGGCGGTGTCGTCCGCGAGCGACCCCGCGAGGACCGCCGCACCGACCGCGATGAGCAGCATGCCGATCGTCGAGAGCGTCCGCGCCGGGAAGCGGCGGGCGAGGACCCCGGCGCTCGCCGCGGCCACCGTCGTCCCGATCGGTGTGGGGAGGACCCAGAGGGCGGCCTCGACGGCGTCCTTGCCGCCGACCGCCTGGAACGAGAGCGAGGCCAGCAGCACGAGGGCGTAGCTGGAGAGCGCGCAGAGCCCGGCGGCGGCGAACAGGGTGATCGTCGCCCGGTCGCGGAAGATCGCCGGGTCGACGAGCGGGTGGGCGAGGCGGCGCTGCGTCCAGACGAAGACCGCGCCGAGCAGCACGGCACCGGTGGCCATCGCGACGGCGGGTGCCGCGGTCCACCCCGACGAGCCGCCGACCGACACCGCGCCGACGAGCAGGCCGACGGCGGCCACGGACAGCACCGAGCCGGGGACGTCGAGGCGCTCGCCGGAGCGGGGGAGCGCACGGCGCGGGACGAGGCGGAGCGACCAGACCAGGCCGGCGACCGAGATCGGGACGCCGCCGAGGAAGATCCAGCGCCAGCCGAACGACTCGGCGACGAGCCCGCCGACGAGCGGGCCGACCACCTGGCCGACCGCGGCGACGGTGGCGTTCAGCCCGAGGCCGAGCGACAGGATCGACTCCGGGAACACGTCGGTGAGCAGCGCGGTCGTGTTCGTCACGATGGCCGCGGCACCGACGCCCTGCACGAGGCGGGCGCCGAGCAGCACGGGCGCGTCCGGGGCGAACCCGCACGCCAACGACGCGAGCAGGAACACCAGGATCCCGGCGATGTACAGGCGTCGACGGCCGACCAGGTCGGCGACGCGGCCGAACACCAGGATGAGCGTCGTCGTCGTGAGCATGTAGCTCAGCAGGACCCAGCTCGACTGGACCGCGCTGGCGTCGAGGTCCCGGCTGACGTCGGGGAGCGCGACGAGCAGCGCGCTGGAGGAGATGAAGACGAGGACGACGCTCAGGCTCGACGCGCAGAGCACCTGCCAGGCGCGGCGCCGGGCACGGCCCTCGTCCGTGGTGCGGTCACTGATCGGTCGGCCCTCCCGTGGCGGCCGCCGGCGGGACGCCGCGGTGGTGGTCGGTGACCTGCTGGAAACGCCGCCGCGGCCGACAGGACGAGCCGGTCGTCCCACGGACGGGCGACGAGCTGGACCCCGACGGGCAGGCCGTCCGGGGCGGTGCCGGCGGGCATCATGAGCGCCGGGAAGCCGACGTAGTCGAACAGCCGGGTGTTCCGGGGCACGACGTCGTGGAGGTTGTACCGGACGCCGTCGACGCTCATGGTGAGGTCGTCGAGGCGGGGTGCGGTCGCGCCGATGCCCGGCGTGAGGACGACGTCGACACCGGCTTCGTCCATCCGGGCGATCATCGCGGCCTGCACGAGCGGGCGGGCGGCGGAGCGCACGGAGGTAGTCGGCCGCGGTGGGCAGGAACGACACCTCGAAGCGCGCGCGGGTGCCGGCGTCGAACAGGTCGGCACGGTCGGCGTTCGCCTCCTGGTTCGCGGCGAGTTCCCCGTAGAAGACCGTCCAGCACTCGGCGTCGATCGCCTCGAGGTCGTCGAACTCGATCGGGACGAGCTCGGCCCCGAGCTCCCGGAACCGTTCCGCCGCGGCCTCGTGGGCGGCGAGCACGGCCCGGTCCACCCGCTCGGTGAACCACCCGCGCGGGACGCCGATGCGCAGCCCGGCGACCCGCTCGGGGGCGGCCTCGACGAGCGGGACGGCGGTGTGCGCGGTGGGGTCGGTGCCGTCGCCGCCCGCGATGACGGCGAGCACGAGCGCGAGGTCCTCGGCGGAGCGGGCCATCGGGCCGACGTGGTCCAGGGTCCACGAGAGGCTGGCGACCCCGGTGCGCGGCACGAGGCCGTACGTCGGCTTGATGCCCGTGGTCCCGCACAGGGCGGAGGGCACCCGGATGGAGCCGCCGGTGTCGGACCCGAGCGCGAACGGCACGATGCGGGCGGCGAGCGCGGAGCCGGAGCCGGTCGACGAGCCGCCGGTCCAGCGCTCCGGGTCCCACGGGTTCCGCACCGCGCCGTACCGGGCGTTGTGCGGACCGCCGCAGGCGAACTCGGTCGTGGCGGCCATGAACACCGGGATCGCCCCGGCCGCACGCAGCCGGGCGACGACCGTGGCGTCGGCGGGGGCGACGCGGTCCCCGGTCTGCAGCGAGCCGCTCGTGACGACGGTGCCGGCGACGTCGATGATGTCCTTCACGGCGAACGGCACCCCCCTCGAGCGGTCGCGCGGAGCCCTCGGCCCAGCGGCGCGTGGAGTCGGCGGCCGCGGTCCGGGCGCCGTCGACCAGCCGGAGGACCGCGTCGGACCAGATCGCGTCGGGGCCGTCGGCCCAGCGTGGGGCGAGTGCCTCCACGACCGCGGTCGGGGTGGTGGTGCCGGTGCGGTAGGCCGCGAGCAGGTCGGCGACCCCCCGCCGCGGCCGGGTCGAACGCGGCGCCGGGGAGGGTGGCCGGGTCCCTGTCGGCGCGCCCGACGAGGCGGTCGTCGGCGTCCGCCGGGACCGGCGCGGCGTCGACCGCGGCGACGAGGAGCCGGGCGAACAGCGCACCGCTGTGCCCGGGCTCCGCGAGGAGCGCGGACGGGGCGGCGGGCAGCGGGTTCGCCCGGCTGTCCCGGAGTGCCCTGTTCGAGCTGCGGCGCGATCGTGCCGCGGACGACGGAGAAGACGTCCGTCACGCCGGCACCGCCGACCCGTGCGCCTCGGCGAGGTACCGGAACACCCCGGCCTGGCGGTCCCGTCCCAGGGGGAACGACTCCCGCGCCGCGGCCACGTCGGCGACGTCCAGCGTGGCGCGGACGATCGGCCCGGCCTCGTGCGCCGGCGCCGACACCACGAGCTCCCCGCGGGGGGTCACCACGGACGACCGACCGAAGTAGCTCACGGTCTTGCCGTCGAGCGTCTCCTGACCGCCGCGTTGGGGGCGACGACCCACGCCTGCGTCCTCCATCGCCCGGACCTGCAGCTCCTGCGTGAACAGGGTCTCGCGGAAGCCCATCGACGACACGAACACGAGCATCACCTCGGCGCCGGCGGCACGGGACGCGAGCCAGTACTCCGGGAAGCTGCGGTCGTAGCAGATGAGCATGCCGAACCGGGTGCCGAGCGCGTCGAACACGACCGGCCCGGAGCCCGCCGCGAAGTAGTGCTTCTCGTCGACGTCGGACAGGTCGTCCTTCGGGATCGAGGTCTTGCGGTACGCGGGCACGCTGTCCCCGTGCACGTCGGTGCCCTGCACGAGGGTGCCGTCCGCGTCGATCAGGACCGCACTGTTGTAGAGCGCGTCACCGGCGTCCTCGTAGATCCCGAAGGCGACCGCCGTGCCCAGCCGCTTCGCCGCCGCGGCGAAGCGCGCGGTGGCCGGTCCGGGCACCGGCTGCGCCCACGCCTTGCGGCTGTCGTTCTTGACGCCGCAGAAGTACGGCGTCGTGGCGAGCTCGGGGAAGACCACCAGGTCGGCGCCCTCGGCCGCCTCCTCGAACAGCGCGATGAGCTCGTCGAGCGCCGCGTCGCCGTCGGCCGGGGTCTGCCCGGCCTGGACGACGGCGACCTCGATCACCGGGGCGGTCATGCGACGACCGGGGCCGCTGCGGCGGACTGGACGCCCTCGCGGGTGCGCATGAGCGGCTGGATGCGCTCGCCGAACTCGTCCATGCCGCGCAGGAAGTCGTCGAACACGAGCATGATGCCCTTCGTGCCCTCGACGCCGGCGGCCTCGTCGAGCATCGCGGCGACGTGCTCGTAGGAGCCGACGAGCGTGCCCATGTTCATGTTCACCGCACCCTCGGGCAGCGAGATGCGCTTGGCGGTGTTGCCGTCCTCGCCGTTCGTGTCGGTGAGGGCCTGGCCGGTCATCCACGAGATCGCCTCGACGTCGACACCGTCGCTGTACCGCTGCCACTTCTCCTGCGCGGCCTCGTCGGTCTCGTCGGCGATGACCATGAACAGCACGTACGAGCCGACGTCGCGGCCGGTCTTCTCGCGGGCCTCGAGCAGCGCCTTGTTCTGGTCGGCGTACGCGGTGGGGGTGTTCACCCCGACGCCCATCGAGAAGTTGTAGTCGGAGTACTCGGCGGCGAACGCCATGCCCTGCGAGGACTGCCCGGCCGAGACGATCGGGATGTGCGCCGACGGCTTCGGGAGCATGCGGCAGTCGTCCATCTGGAAGTACTCGCCGTGGAAGTCGCTCCGGCCGGTCTCCCACAGCTCCTTCATGACCTGCATGTACTCGGTCTGGTAGGCGTAGCGGCGCTTGAAGTGCTCCTCGTCGCCCGGCCAGAGACCCATCTGGTCGTACTCGGCCTTCTGCCACCCCGCGACGAGGTTCAGGCCGAACCGCCCGTGCGAGATCGAGTCGACGGTGGCGGCCATGCGGGCGGCGATCGCCGGCGGGATGGTCAGCACCGCGGTGGTGGCGAAGAGCCGGATCCGCTCGGTGCGGGCGGCGAGCCCGGCCATCAGCGTGAAGGACTCCAGGTTCTCGTCCCAGAACCCGCTCGGGCCGCCGAAGCCGCGCAGCTTGATCATCGACAGGGCGAAGTCGAAGCCGTACGACTCCGCCTTCTGCACGATCTCGAGGTTGAGGTCGAACGACGGCTTGTACTGCGGCGAGGTGGTCGAGATGAGCCAGCCGTTGCTGCCGATCGGGATGAAGACACCGATGTCCATGGGGGACTCGCTTTCTGTGGAGGGTTGCGGGAGGGAGAGCGGGGGAGTGGGGTCAGGAGCGCTTCGCGGCGGCCTTCGCGGCCTTGGCGGCACTCGCGACCGAGTGGCGGCGGATGGTCTGCGAGACGGCGACGGCGACGATGAGCGCCCCGCCGTAGAAGAGCTGCTGGACGAAGTTGTCGGCACCGAGCATCTGCAGCCCGACGACGCCGGAGAACAGGAAGTACACGGCGATGAAGGTGCCGATCGCGTTGAAGCGCCCCGGGACGATCGCCGTCGCGCCGAGGTAGCAGGCGGCGAACGCGGGGAGCAGGAACGACTGACCGCTGGACGGGTCGGCGCCGCCGAGGGTGCCCGCGTAGACGACCCCCGCGACCGCCGCCGTGAAGCCGGCGCCGACGAACGCGCCGACCCGGAGCCGACGGACGTTCAGTCCGGAGAGTTCGGCGACCGTCCGACCGGTGCCGACGAAGAGCAGCCGCCGGCCGACGGGCGTGGCGCTCAGCACGACCAGGACGACGACCGTCGCGACCAGCCCGTACACGAACGCCAGGGGGAGCCCGGCGAGCCCGCGCCAGCCGACCGTGGCCTGCACGAGCGCCGAGTCGATCCCGGTCACCGACGACGACGCGCTCATCCACTGGATCAGCCCGATCATGAACGTCGAGGTGCCGAGGGTCACGATGAACGAGTCGATGCGGAACGCCACCGTCAGCAGCCCGTTGACCAGGCCGACGACCACGCCGATCGCGAGGCCGACGAGGATCGCGGGCAGGAGCGGGACGTCCATCTTCGCGTTCAGCACCGCGATCGACATCGCGGAGAGCGACATCGTCGACGCGCCGGACAGGTCGAACTCGCCGGCCGTCAGCGGGAACAGGAACCCGAGCGCCAGGATGAGCAGCACCGACTGCGAGCCGAGGATGTTCTGCAGGTTCCCGAGCGTCGGGTAGGTGTCCGGCAGCGCGACGCTGAACGCCACGACGATGACGAGCCAGGCGCCGAGCAGGGCGTAGCGCTCGGTGTGCCCCCACGAGAAGCGCGGTCGGGCGGGACGGACGATCGACGGTTCGAGGACCGGGTCGGCGGTGGTGGACATCAGGCGTTCTCCTTGACGGGGGAGGAGTCGACGGGGAGGGAGGAGGGTTCGACGAGACTGGCGACGACGGCGGCCGCGATGACGTCCCGGTCGATGCGGTCGCCGGTGAGCACGTCGTGGACGCGGCCGTGGGCGAGGACGACGACGCGGTCGCACATCTGCGCGAGCTGGTCGTAGTCGGTGGACGCGCACACGATCGACACGCCCTGGTCGGCGCTCCGGCGGAGCATCGCGAAGATGGCCGCCCGGGCGCCGACGTCGATGCCCTGGGTGGGCTCCTGGAGGAGCACGAGCCGCGGGTCGTCCTGCATCCACTTGGCGAGGACGGCCTTCTGCTGGTTGCCGCCGGAGAGCGTGCCGAACAGTGCGGCGGGGTCGGCCGGCCGGACGTCGTAGTCGCGGACGAGCCCGTCGACGTGGGCGCGTTCGCGGGACGGCGACAGCCCGAGCAGGCCGCGGAGCCTGCCGAGGACGGGCAGGGTGACGTTCTGCTCGACCGACAGGGTGAGCGCGCCGCCCTCCCGCTTCCGGTCGGCGGGGACGTACACGACGCCGCGGGCGATGGACCCGGAGGGGGTCGCGCCGGTCAACGCGACGGGCTCCCCGTGCACGGTGAGGGTGCCGGTCGCCGGCCGGGCGCCGTAGAGCCCGGGCAGGACGTCCTCGACACCCGAGCCGGCGAGACCGGTGATGCCGACGACCTCGCCGTCGGCGACGTCGAACGACAGGCCCTCGACGACCCCGACCCCGAGGTCGCGGACGCTCACGACGGCGTCACCGGTGGTCGACGGTCGTGGTCGCCGCGCCTGGGTGGCCTCGAGCCCCCGGCCGACGATGAGCGAGACGAGCTCGTCCGCCGTCGTCGTGGCGGTGTCCCGGTGGGCCTGGACGCGGCCGGCGCGGAGGACGGTGACGCGGTCGGCGTGCTCGAGCACCTCCGACATGTCGTGCGAGACGAGCAGGGCGGCCGTGCGCCCGTCCGACACCAGGTCCTTGACGACGCGGAAGAGCAGGTCCGCGTCCTCCTTCGGCAGGAACACGGTCGGCTCGTCGAGCACGATGAGGGAGCGCTCGCCGCCGAGCTCGGAGACCGCCCGGAGGATCGCGACGAGCGCCTTCTGGGTGTCGGTGAGCTCGTCGACCCGGGCACGCGGGTCGATGTCGACGCCGTACCGGGCGAACAGCTCCGCGGCGGCGCGGTGCTCGGCACCCCACCGGACGAAGGGGCCGCGCCCGGCCACGACGGTGGCGAGCCGGAGGTTCTCCGTCACGCTGAGCGAGGGCACGAGGGCCAGGTCCTGGTGGACGAAGCTGATGCCGACGCGACGGAAGTACCCGGGAGGCACCGGCAGGGGGAGCCGGGTGCCACGGACCTCGATCGTCGCTCCCGGGTCCGGCGCGTACGTGCCGGACAGGACCTTGATGAGGGTGGACTTCCCCGACCCGTTCTCGCCGAGCAGCGCGTGGACCTGCCCGGGGCGGACCTCGAGGTCGACGTCGTCGAGCGCGGTGAGCCCACCGAACCGCTTCGTCAGTCCGTCGATGCGCAGGACCGGCGTCGCCGGTGCCTCCCGGGTGGCGGTCACTTCGCCGCGCCCCAGATCTTCTCGTAGCCGGTCTTGTACGCGTCGCCGTAGCCCTTGCTGGGCTCGGGCGGCGTGCCGGTCTGGTCGACGGTGTCCTTCGTGAAGACCTTGAGCGGCGTCTTCTCGTCGCCGTCCTCGATGATCGGGGTGTCCGTGAGGACCCGGCCGGCCTGGTCGATGGTGGCGTAGGCGAGCCACTCCATGTTCTCGCCGATGTCCATCGTCATGACGTTGCCGTCCTGCAGGATCTTGAGCACCGCGGGGGTGCCGTTGTAGGACGAGGTGAACACCTGCCCGGTCTTGCCGGCGGCGGTGACGCCCGACTCGACGAACAGCGCCATCGAGTCGTAGATCGGGAGCACGTAGTCGAGGTTCGGGTCGGACTGGATCGCGGACTGCACCGTGGACGAGATCTTCGTCGCCCAGTCGGCCACGGGGACGTTCGTCACCTTCACCTTGCAGCCGGAGCAGTGCTCGTCGAACTCCTCCTGCATGGCCTTGACGATCCCGTCGGACGGCGGCACCTCGGACGAGGTGATGATGAGCACGTCGCCCTCGCCCTTGGTCTCCTTGATCGCCCAGTCGGCGTTGAGCTTCGCGGCCTCGTGGAACGGCGCGGTCACCTGCGCGGCGACGAGCGGCTGCAGCTGGTCGGGCAGTGCCTGGCCGGTCTGGTACGTGTGGCTGATCAGCACCGGGATGCCCGCTGCCTTCGCCCGCTCGAGCGCGGGGACGATGAGCTCGCCGTTCACGCCCTGCGCCAGGATGATGATGTCCGCGCCGCGGCTGATGGCCTGGTCGATGCCGGCCGACTGCTCGGTGGGCGTGCCCTGGTTCGTGTACTCGATCCACTTGGCGCCGTACGACTCCGCGAGCTTCTCGCCCGCCTCGTCGACGGAGACGATGAACGGCACCGCGGACGAGTTCGGGATGTTGAAGATCGTCTTGCCGGCGATCGCCGACAGGTCGAAGGGCTCGCCCTCGAAGGTGAACGCGGGGTCGACGCTCGCCGCCTCGATCTGCGCCGTGGCGTGCTCGACGCCCGCGGAGTCCGAGGCGGACCCCGACGAGGCGGTCGAGGTGGCGGAACAGGCGGACAGGAACAGCACGCCGGACAGTGCGGCGGCCAGGACCGCGGGACGGGCGAGGCGGGTTCGGGTGGGTGCGGGGGACGACATCGGTCGGTGACCTCCAGGACGTGGTGCAGGGCGGGGGATGCGTGCGGGGACGACGAACACCCCGCGGCGCGGGGTGGGCGTGACGAAGGAGGGTGCTGTGTCACGGGACGGGACGGAGCACCGGGCCGGGACGGATCATCCGGCTGACGGGGCCGCTCCGGTGGGGCTGATGCGAATGTAACGGCCCCCCGAGCCGTCCAGGAGCCCGCCCGGTAACGGTCCTGTTAGGCGTTTGTTTCGCTGGTGTTAGGCCACCGGCACGGCACCTCGCCGCAGGGCCGTTCCCGCGTCGTCCCGAGCTCCGGCACCCCGCCACCCCGCCCCGGAACCGCGCGGATCCCGGTGCTTCCGGGGCGGCGCTGGCCTGGCGGAACACGCCGGACACAGACGCGCGGGATTACGGAGACGGCGCTCTCGGAACGCGGCGCGGGACCGCCCGTGACGGCCCCGGCGGAATGCGCCCGATCCGGCCCTGCACGCCCGCGCTGACCTGGGCGTTCCGGTCGTCGTGCACCGCACCCTCCTGGCGTAACCCATCCGATACGCACGCGCCACGGAGGCGAAACGAACGACGGATGGACTGCAGTCCCACACACCGCACCGCCGACCCCAGGAGCAGACCCGATGATCACCACCGTCGTCGCCGGCAACCCCAAGCCGGCCTCGCGGACGCTCGACGCCGCGACGGTCGTCCTCGACCGCCTCACCGGCCGGGCACCGGACCACGTCGTGGACGTCGTCGAGCTCGGCCCTGGCCTGCTCGGCTGGGGTGACGACGCGGTGTCCGAGGCCGTGCGCACCGTCGCCGGGTCGGACCTCGTCGTCGTCGCCTCGCCCACGTTCAAGGCGACGTACACCGGCGTCCTCAAGCTCTTCCTCGACCAGTTCGCCACGGGCGACGGGCTCGCCGACGTCGTCGCCGTGCCCCTCATGCTCGGCGCCGGACCCGCCCACGCCCTCGCCCCCGAGGTGTTCCTCAAGCCGGTCCTCGTCGAGCTCGGCGCGACCGTGCCCGCCCCGGCCCTGTACCTCAACGACCAGCACTACTCCGACCCCGCGTCGACGGAGGTGTGGCTCGCGCGCTGGCGCGACGTCGTCCTCGGCGCGGCCACGAGCCTCCAGGAAGGACCACGCTCATGATCAGCCCCTACTCCACCGAGGCCCCCGACGTCACCGCCCTGCGGCAGGCGTTCTCCGGGTTCCCCTGCGGTGTCGCCGCACTGTCCGCCGTCGTCGACGGCGAGCCCACCGTGCTCGTCGCGTCGTCCTTCACCGTCGGCGTCTCGCAGGACCCGCCGCTGGTGATGTTCGCCGTCCAGCACACCTCGTCGACGTGGCCGGTCCTGCGCGAGGCCGGCACGATCGGCGTCTCGATCCTCGGCGAGGGCCACGCGCAGATCACCCGCCAGCTCGCCTCGAAGGACAAGTCGGTCCGGTTCGCCGGGGTGGACACGTCCGTCTCGGAGACCGGCTCGGTGTTCCTCGAGGGCGCGCCGATCTGGCTGGAGACCTCCGTCGAGCACACCTACCCCGCCGGTGACCACGACATCGTCGTGCTCCGCGTGCTCGGACTGGGCTCGGACTTCGCGCACAGCCCGCTGGTCTGGCACCGCTCCGCGTTCGCGACCCTCAGCGCCTGAGCCGGCCACCGGACGGACGGGAGGCGCGGTGCCGGTGAGCCGATCGACTCACCCGCACCGCGCCTCCCGTCCGACCACCGCGCGTCAGCCGCGCAACGCCTCCGTCAGCTTCACGCGGCCGCCGGTGCGGAGCAGCGCGTTCTCGTAGACCCGGGCGCCGACCAGGACCACCACGACGACCGACGCGGCCACGACGAGCAGCGACAGGACCGGCTCCCACCACTCGGCGGTCCCGAGGAAGATCCGCATCGGCATGCCGATCGGGGCGCTGAACGGCACGTACGACATGATGCCGACGACCAGGGGGCTGTCCCCGGCGAACACGATGAGGAAGTACGGGATCATCACGAGCATCATCACGGGGGTGGTGACGCTGCCGACGTCCTCCTGACGGGACACCAGCACGGCCGAGGCGGCGAACAGCGCCGCCAGGAGCACGAACCCGATCGCGAAGAACCCGACGAACCACAGCACGCTCGGGCCGAGCATGGTGAACAGGTTGTCCTGCCCGGTCACCGCGAGGGCGACCACCGCCGCCACGGCCACCGCCACGATCTGCGCGAACGCCATGATGCTGTTGCCGAGCACCTTCCCCGCCAGCAGGGCCCGTGCCGGGATCGCGGCCATCAGGATCTCCACCACACGGGTGGACTTCTCCTCGACGACGCTCTGGGCGATGGACTGGCCGAACGTCACCGCGGAGGCGAAGAACACGACGCCGAACGCGATGCCGACAAGCGACACCAGACCGGCCGGCACCGCCCCCGGGTCGAGGAGCTCCGTGCGCGGCGACACGCTCAGGGCCGACACGACGTCCGTCGGGGTGCTGTCGAGCCCGACGACCGTGAAGCCGAGCGGGTCGTCGGAGGGCACGATCGCCGCGTCCACGTCGCCGTCCCGCACCAGGCGCTCGGCGGCGGCGACGCTCGTCGACTCGGTGACCTCGAAGCCCGAGGTGGTCGGCAGCGAGACCCCGTCGACGACCGCGACGGGGACCGTGTCGCCGGCGGTCGCCTTGCCGACGATGCCACCGACGACGATGGACGCGACGACGACCACGAGGAGGATCGCCGCGGAGACCAGGAACGCCCGGCTGCGGACGCGGGCCTGGATCTCCCGCGCCGTGACGAGGCGGACCGCCTGGACGAAGGACCCGTCGCTCATCGGACGACCTCCCGGAAGACCTCGCTGAGCCGCGGGACGCGCGGGGCGAAGGAGCCGACGGTGCCGTGCTGGACCGCACGCTGGAGCACCCGCTGGGCGACGGCGTCCTCGGCCTCGAAGACCGCGTAGCCGCCGTCGAACTCGCGGACCACGACGTCCGGTTCGTCGCGGAGCCAGGCGACGTCGCCGTCGACGAGCAGTTCCCACGCGGTCGGCCCGGCCTGGCGGCGGAGGTCGTCCTTCGGGCCGGCAGCGCGGATGGTGCCGGCGGCGATCACGACGACGTCGTCGCAGAGCCGCTCCACCACGTCGAGCTGGTGGCTGGAGAACAGCACGGGCACGCCGGTGGCCGCGGTCTCCCGCAGGACGGCGAGCACGGTGTCGACGGCCATCGGGTCGAGGCCGGAGAAGGGTTCGTCGAGCACGAGGACCTCCGGGTCGTGCGCGAGCGCGGCGGCGACCTGCACGCGCTGCTGGTTGCCGAGCGACAGCTTCTCGACGGGGTCACCGGCGTGGCCGCCCAGGTCGAGGCGGTCGAGCAGGTCCGCGGTGCGGGCGGCGGCGGTGCGCTTGTCGACGCCGTGCAGCCGGGACAGGTAGGTGATCTGCTCGGCGACCGGCATCTTCGGGTACAGGCCGCGTTCCTCGGGCATGTAGCCGAAGCGGCGGCGGTCCGCGGGGCCGAGCTCGACGCCGTCGATCGACACCCGACCGGCGTCGGCCTGCAGCACGCCGAGCAGGATCCGCATCGTGGTCGTCTTGCCGGCGCCGTTGCCGCCGACGAACCCGGTCAGGCGGCCGTCCCCGAGCGTGAACCCGACGTCGTCGAGCACCCGGCGGTCACCGAAGTGCTTGGTCACCCCTTCGATGGTGAGCATGTCGTTCCCCTTCCGCGACGGGCATCGCCGCTGCTGACGACGCTAGGGGCGGGCGGGACGCCGGCGCCTCCCGCTGGCGGCGGGACTTCGCCGCGGGGTGCTCCGCCGCGTGGGGGAGGAGCGTCAGACGACGCCGTGCTCGAACGACCAGACGACCGCCTGGATCCGGTCGCGCAGCCCGAGCTTCTGGAGCACGTTCGACACGTGCGTCTTCACGGTCGCCTCGCCCACGAACAGCTCGGCGGCGATCTCCGCGTTGCTGCAGCCCTTGGCGAGCAGGCGCAGGACCTCGGTCTCGCGGTCGGTGAGGCCGGCCGCGGCGAGGGCGTGGTGCGGGTCGGTGGCCAGGACGGGCTCGTCGACGGTCGTCGGTGCGGCGGTGGCGCGGCGGATCACCCGGCGGGTGACGTCGGGGGCGAGCAGGGCGTCGCCGGCGGCCACGGTGCGGACGGCGTCGATCAGCCGTTCGGGGGAGGCGTTCTTCAGCAGGAAGCCGCTCGCGCCCGCCTCGAGCGCCTGGAACAGGGCGTCGTCGTGGTCGAACGTCGTCAGGACGAGCACGGCGGGCGGGTCCGGCAGTGCGGCGATGCGCCGGGCGGCCTCGAGTCCGTCGACGCCGGGCATCTGCACGTCCAGGCAGACCACGTCCGGCCGGTGCTCCCGCACGGCCTCGACCGCCGCGGCTCCGTCGGCGGCCTCGGCCACGACACGGAACCCGGGCTCCGACTCCAGGATCACCCGGAAACCGGCGCGGACGAGTTCCTGGTCGTCCGCCAGCACGATCGTCAGGTCGTCGGCAGCCATGCCCGCACCAGGTACCCTCCCCGGGCACGTGGCCCGATCTCGATGCCGCCGCCGACCGCGTCGACCCGTTCCCGCATGCCCACGTGGCCGAGCCCGCTGCCGGCGGTGTTCCGGGGTGCGCGCTCCCCGCGGCCGTCGTCGGCGACCTCGACCTCGACGCGTCCGTCCAGCCAGCGCACCCGGACGTCGGTACGCGCGGCCGGGCCGGCGTGCTTGAGGACGTTCGTCACCGCCTCCTGCACGATCCGGTAGGCCACGGCGGAGACCGTCGGGGGGATCTCCCGCGGGTCGCCGACGACCACGTACTCGGTCGGGTGCCCGGCGGTCCGTGCGGACTCGGCGAGTTCCCCGATGCGCCCGATGCCCGCCGTGCTCGGGGCGTCGGCCGGCACGGTGGCCGATCCGTCGCCGGTCGACGGTGCGCCGTCGCTCCCCGTCCGGTCCTCGTCGTGTGCGCGCAGGGTGCCGAGCATCCGCCGGAGTTCCTCGACCGCGGTCCTGGCGCTCGCCTCGACGACGCCGAGCGAGGCGGCCGCCTGCTCCGGGTCGCGGTCGATCACCCGGCGGGCCGCCCCGGCCTGGACGCCCATGAGCGAGACGTGGTGGGCGACGACGTCGTGCAGTTCGCGGGCGATGCGCACGCGTTCGAGCGTCACGGCCTGCACCGCCGTGCGCTCCCGCTCGGCGGCGAGCTCGGCGGTGCGCTCGTCGAGTTCGTGCCGGGCGACCGCGGACGCCCACGCCCGGTTGCCGGCGTACCAGGCAGCCCCGAAGTAGATGACGTTGATCACGATGTTCAGCAGCGAGTACGCGATGTACGGCGGGATGAGCTGCCCGTCGTCCTTCGGCAGCGCGGTCGGCACCGCCCAGCCGAACGAGATCCCGACGAACAACCACGTGAACATGCCGCCGATGACGACCCACCGGACGACCTCGGCACGGACCCGGTCGGAGCACCACGCGCCGACGGTGTACAGCCCGATGAACAGGGTGACGTTGACGAGGAAGACCTCGGGCACCCGCAGGATCTGGGTGGTCGCGAAGACGAGGGCCGAGACGATCGCGACGGTCATCGGGAAGCGTCGCCGGAACGCGATGGGAGCAGCGTTCGCGACGACGGCGAGAGCCGAGACCCACCACGCCGCCTGGTCGTCGCCGTAGGTGCCCGCTGCGCCGTACAGCGTCGTGGTCAGGGCGAGCCCGCCGCCGAGGGCGAGGGCCAGCAGGGCGTCCTGGCGGTGTTCCCGGCGCCCGACCGGCAGCCGTGCCCACTCCGCCGTCGTCCCCATGCCGTTCACGCTAGCGGGTGCCGGGGCCGGACCGGCAGTGCCGCCGTTCAGGACGGTACGACCGGGGTCGGCGGCGCGGTCCGCCGGGCCGGAAGCGGCGGCACGCCGCGGTGTCACGCCTCGGCGTCGTCGGGCGTCGCCGTGCGGACCCGCGCCGGCAGCCCGGCGACCGCCGCTCGCCACGCCCACGCGGCACCGCCGAACACGACGGCGGTGAGGAGCCAGAGCACCCACGGGACGTCCGTGTCGAGGAGCCCGATCGACGTCGGGTACAGCGCCATCCCGACCGAGGACGCCGTCTGGAACACCCCGATGGCACGGCCGCGGACCCGCGGGTGCGGCGCCTCGGCCATCACCGCGTTCGCCGCCGGCCCGGACACCATGTCCGCGACCGCCAGCAGGACCGCGACCCCCACGACGACGGCCCACGCCCCGACGCCCTGCAGCGGCGGGAGCACGACGAGCGGCAGGACGGCCACCGCCGTGAGCCCGGCGCCGGCAGCGACGAGCACGCCCCGGTCCCGGCCGGCGACCCGCCGCGCCACGGTGGTCTGCAGGCAGGCGGCGAGCCCGGTCGCGACGGCGAACTGCACGGGCGCGACGGCCGCGGGCAGGTGCCACCGCTCGACGAAGAGCACGCTGAGCGCGACGTTCGGCAGCACCATCGCCGGTCCGATCAGGAACTGCCCGAGGGTGATGAGCCGCATCGACCGGTCGGCGGCGAACGCCCGCAGGCTCCCGCTGCCGACGTCCTCGGCGGCCCCCTCGGTCGGTCCGGGCACCCGCACGCCGCCGGTGCGTTGCGTGGCGAACACGACCGCAGCGGCCACGCTCGTCACGACGTTCGCGAGGACGAGCCAGCGCCGTCCTGCCCGCCGCCCGCGAGCGTCACGGCGGCGACGACCGCGCCGGCACCGAGGGCGGCGGCCTTCGTCGCCTCGAGGAAGGCGAACCAGCGCTCGAACGGCCGTCCGTCGGACAGGTCGTGCACGTAGGCCGTCCACGAGGTCCAGTACAGCCGCTCGGAGGCGGTCGCGAGGAAGACGGCCGCGAACACCACGACCGGGTCGTCGGCGACGAGGTACAGCGCGAACCCCGCCGCGGACAGCAGGTTGTTCGCGATCATCGACGCCTTGGCGCCGAACCGGTCGGTGACCACCCCGCCGAGGAGCCCGACGGGCAGGGCGGCCAGCGACGCGGCGGTGGACAGCAGCCCGATCGTCGCGAGCGACAGGTCGGTGGTCAGGGTGAAGTAGACGATCGTGAGCGGCAGCGTGAGACCGGCGCCGATCGTGTCGACGAGCACGGCGACGGTGACGAAGCGGTGTTCGGTGAGCGTGGTGGACGAGGCCCGGAGCCGGGCGCGGAAGGAGAACACGGGAGACCCTCGGTTGTCGTCGCACGGCATCGGCGCCGTGCGGGCTGACGGAAGCGCGCGGACGGTGCGTCCGCGGTGAGGGGGAGCCGGCTCTGGTGCCGGCTCAGCGCTTCGTTGCCATGACTCCGCTGTCGTGTCGAGGGGTGTTCCCCGTCACGCTAGTGCACGACGACCGCCCTGCCCAGGCCGACACGGTGGCGGCGGCCGTGACGGCGGCGCCGGTCACGAACGCGGCGGTGGTCCCCACGCCGGCGACGAGCGCCCCGGCCCCGGCGGCCCCGAGGGCCTGCCCGGCCACGAGCGCCACGAACAGGACGGACGTGCCGGCCGCAGCGCGGTCGGCGTCGACCTCGGCCGTCCACGTGATGAGCGCCCCGGTCGCGGCGGTGTACCCCCAGCCGAACACGGCGCAGGCGGCCACGGCGGCGGCCGTCGTGCTCGGGGCCAGGCCGAGCACGACGACCGCGACGGCGACGGCCCCGGTCGTGACCGTCCAGGTCGTCCGCGCCCGGAGCCCGCCGGTCCACCGGGCGGTGAGGGTGACCGCCGCACCGCCGACACCGAGGGCGATCCACGCCGAGACCGACACGGCCGCGGGAGCGCCGGCGTCGACGAGCGCGGTCCTGCCGTACGTCCAGACGACGGCGGACCCGGCCCCGAAGAGCAGCGCGACGGCGAGGACGACCCGGTGTGCCAGCCACCAGCCGGCCGGCGGCAGCGCGGTCGGCGTGGGGACGGCGCCGGCCGGTCGTGCGGCGGCGAGCAGGAGCGCGCCGACCGCGAGCGCGGCGATCCCGGACCACGCCCACGCCGCGCGCCAGTCCGGCAGGAGCAGGAGGGCGAGGACGCCCGCGACGACGAGCCCCGGTCCGGTGCCCGCGTTGACGACGGCCTGCGCGCGGTCCCGGCGTCCCTCCGGGACGGTCAGCACGACGAGTCGCACGAGCGCGGGCGACGCGAGACCGGCACCCGCCGAACCGAGCACCGCGACGACCCCGAACGTGGTCGCGTCCCCGGCCGCGGCCATCCCGAGCGCACCGCCCCCGCCGGACACGGCCGCCGCCACGACCAGCGCGCGCGGCACCCGTGCGGCGAGGACGAACCCGACGACCGCGCCGAGGCAGTAGACGAGGGACGCCCCGGCGGAGACCCACCCGGCCAGGTCGCCGCCGAGTCCGAGGTCCCGTCGCACGTCGGGGAGGTACAGCCCGTAGGCGAGCCGGACGAGCCCGTAGGTCGCCGCGATGAGCCCGAGCCCGGCCACGACGACGACCACCGGGCGGTACGAAAACGATCGTTTCACTTCTCAGAGCCTAGGGTGCTCTCATGGCGATGCGTCCAGGGACCGAGCAGCGGCTGCTCGACGCCGCCGAGGAGCTCTTCTTCACGCGGGGCATCGCCGCGACGCCCGTCGACGCGGTCATCGAGCGGGCCGGCATCTCGAGCGCGACGCTCTACCGCGGGTACGCCAGCAAGGAGGCGCTCGTCGCCGCGGCACTCGCGCGTCGCCACGACGACTGGCTCGCGGTCTGGGACCGAGCCGTCGCCGCGGCCGGCGACGACCGCGGGCGGTTGCTCGCGGTCTTCGACGCGCTCGACACGTACCGCACGACGACCGCGGGGTCCCGGTGGTGCGCCTTCCTCGGGACGGCGGCCGAGTACGTCGACGCACCGGAGGACGTGCGCGCCGTGCTCGACCTCGAGACCGGGACGCTCCGTCGCCGACTGACGGCCTTCGCGGAGCCCCTCGTCGGGGACGGGGACGGGTCCGCGGCGCTCGCCGACCAGCTGCTGCTGGTCGTCTCCGGGGTCCTCGCGATGCGCCTGCGGGACGCCGAGGCGGGCAGTGCCACGGCCCGGTCGGTCGCGGCGACCCTCGTCGACGCCGCGCACCGGGCGGGCCGTCGCGACGACCGGTGAGCGTGTCGCGCGTCGCGACCGCGTGACGGACGGGAGGCGCGGTGCGTTCCCGCACCGCGCCTCCCGTCCGTCGGGACGTCGGTCAGTGCGTCGGCACCGACAGTGCGTCGACCGCGTCGAGCACCTGCGCGACCTCGGTGCGCGTGGTGTAGTCCACGTGCACGTCCGCGAAGCGGACGACGCCGTCCTCGTCGATCACGAAGACCGACGGGAAGGGGATCGCCGCGGTGTCGTCGGCGTTGCTGTCGGCCACGTCGAAGCCGAGCTGCGTGTGCGCGGCGCGGGCGGCGGCGCTCGGCTCGGTGACGATGCCGAAGCGGCCGGCGAGCACGTTCTCCGGGTCGGTCAGCACCGGGAAGGCGAGCTCGCCGTTCGCGATCGACTGCTCGGCGGCCTCGGGCGTCTGCGGCGAGACGGCGACGAGCCGGACGCCGCGCTCCTCGAGGGCGGGCAGCAGCTCCTGCTGGTACGTGCGGAGCGTGATGTTGCAGTAGGGGCACCAGGCGCCCCGGTAGAACACGACGACGGTCGTGGCGCCGTCGCGGACGGCCTCGAGGGAGGTGGACTCGCCGCGCGGCGTCACCAACGGTGCGTCCGGGGCCGCGTCACCGGGCGCGACCACCCCGTCGGGCACACCCGCCGCACGGAGGTCGGACTGCTCTCCGTCGAACACGGCCGACAGCTCGGGACCGATCTGGGCGGTGAACCCCTCGTTGAACTCGTCCACCTGGCGGGCGATGGTCTGGTCGGTCACGTCGGTCTCCTCGGGTCGGTCGGCGTCGGCTGCGGTGCCGTGCAGGGAGCGTAGGCACGTCTCCGGGACGACGGTCCGGCGCGTGTCACGGAACGTCACGAAGGGCGGTCGCGGGCGGACCCGGGACCGTGGGTCGCCGGGGTCGGGTCAGGCGCGGCCGCGGTTGCGGCGGCGGACCTCCTTCGGTGCCCGTCCCGCCATGAACGAGCGGGCGGGGTCGACGAGGAACCCCTGGCGCAGGGCCTCGCGCCCGACGAGCATCCGGAAGCCCATCTGGTCGCGGTTGCTCAGCGTGACCTCGGCCTCGAACACGCGACCGGCCAGGGTCATCCGCGTCAGCACGACGATGCGCTCCTGCGTGTGCCCGGTCGAGCTCCGCACCGTGCGACGGTCGTGCACCGGGCACTCGATCGTCACCGCGTCGGCGTCGGTGTCCTGCCACGGGTGCACCGAGAAGCGCACCCGTTCGCCGGGCAGCTCCTCGAGGTCGAAGGCGTGCAGCGCCGAGCTGCGGGCGCCGGTGTCGAGCTTCACCTTGATCCACGGGATGCCGAGGTCGGGCAGCGCCGCCCACTCCCGCCAGCCGGCGACGACGAGGCCGCCGTCGGGGGTCTTCGGAGCGCGGGCCATGCGCCCATCCTGTCGCATGCTCGCCACGCCCGTCCGCATGCTTGGATGGAGCGTCGCCGCCGATACCCCGAACCCGCCCGGAGCACCCCGATGAAACTCGCCATCCTGTCGCGCGCCCCGCACGCGTACTCGACCGAGCGGTTGCGTGCCGCGGCGATCGACCGGGGGCACGAGGTGAAGGTGCTCAACACGCTGCGCTTCGCCATCGACCTGTCCGGCGAGGACCCCGACCTGCTCTACCGCGGGAAGCTCCTGAGCGACTACGACGCCGTCCTCCCGCGCATCGGGAACTCGATCACCTACTACGGCACCGCGGTCGTGCGGCAGTTCGAGCAGATGGACGTCTACACGCCGAACACCGCCACGGGCATCACGAACTCGCGCGACAAGCTCCGCGCGAACCAGATCCTCTCCCGGCACCACATCGGCATGCCCGCGACCACGTTCGTGAACAGCCGCGCCGACGTCCGCGGGGCGATCGACCGCGTCGGCGGGGCGCCCGTCGTCATCAAGCTGCTCGAGGGCACCCAGGGCATCGGCGTCATCCTCGCGCCCGAGGCAAAGGTCGCCGAGTCGATCGTCGAGACGCTGCACTCGACCAAGCAGAACGTCCTCATCCAGTCGTTCATCTCGGAGAGCCGCGGCAAGGACATCCGCGCGCTCGTCGTGGGGGACCGGGTCGTGGCCGCGATGCGCCGGAGCGCCTCGGGTGACGAGTTCCGGTCGAACGTGCACCGCGGCGGCACCGTCGAGAAGGTCACGCTGACCCCCGAGTACGAGGAGGCCGCCGTCCGCTCGGCCCAGATCATGGGCCTGCGGGTCGCCGGCGTCGACATGCTCGAGGGCAACGACGGACCGCTCGTCATGGAGGTCAACTCGTCGCCGGGGCTCGAGGGCATCGAGCGCGCGACCGGCCTCGACGTCGCCGGTGCCATCATCGACTTCATCGGCAACCAGGTCGCCTTCCCCGAGATCGACGTGCGCCAGCGCCTCAGCGTCTCGACCGGGTACGGCGTCGCGGAGCTCCTCGTGCACACGAACGCCGACCTCGTGGGGAAGACGATCAAGGAGTCCGGGCTCTGGGACCGCGACATCACGGTGCTGACCCTGCACCGCGGCGCGACCGTCATCCCGAACCCGCGGAGCGGCGTCGAGCTGCAGGCCAGCGACCGCCTGCTCTGCTTCGGCAAGCTGGAGGAGATGCGGTCGATGATCCCGGACCGTCGCCGCCGCCGGAGCAAGGTCCGCAAGCTCCCCAAGGACGCCTGAGCGGTGGCGTCCAGCGCACCCGGACCCCACGTCCAGGCGGAATGCGGAAGTATGTGTCGGTGACGATCATGACGGAACGGCCGGTCGACCAGGCGACGAGCGACGAGCAGGAGCGGCCCGGCAACGCCACGGCCAAGCACCAGAACGTCTCGCTGCTGTCGGTGGCGACGACCACGGCCGAGCGCGTGACGACCTCGGCGGACATCGAGGCCAGGCTCCGTGGCGTGCTCCGACGGCTCCGGCTGCCGATGGGACTGCTCGAACGCGTCGCCGGGGTGACCGAGCGCCGCAACTGGGGCGAGGGGCAGACCTTCCAGGACGCCGCGATCGACGCCGGTCGTCGCGCCATGGCCGAGGCCGGGGTCCGCCCCGAGGACATCGGGCTGCTCATCAACACGTCCGTCACGCGTCCGCACCTCGAGCCCTCCGTGGCCGTGCGCCTGCACCACGGACTCGGGCTGCCGACCTCCGCGATCAACTTCGACATCGCGAACGCCTGCCTCGGCTTCGTCAACGCGATGAGCGTCGCCGCGGGCATGATCGACTCCGGCCAGATCAAGTACGCGCTCGTCG
Organism: Vanilla planifolia; assembly: GCA_023846275.1. Taxonomy (NCBI): domain Eukaryota; kingdom Viridiplantae; phylum Streptophyta; class Magnoliopsida; order Asparagales; family Orchidaceae; genus Vanilla; species Vanilla planifolia. The sequence goes on along the minus strand of JAIUJO010002602.1, from coordinate 21,548 downwards.
TCGACGGCGAGGACGCCGACCAGGTGCAGCTCAACACGATCGACCGCCTCAACCAGGGCGGCCGGAACCGCAAGGACTTCATGAGCGAGTTCGCGAGCCTGACCCTCGGGTCCGGCGCCGCGGCCGCCGTGCTCGGCCCGTCCGACGCCCACCCGGAGGGGCACCGCATCATCGGCGGCGTCACCCGCGCCGCGACCCAGTGGTACGACCTCTGCGTCGGCAGCGTCGACGGCATGTTCACCGACGCGAAGATGCTGCTCAAGGGCGGCATGGAGCTCGTCGTGGCCGCCTGGAACGAGGCGCGCGCCCACTTCGACTGGGCCGACATGGACCGGTACGTGCTCCACCAGGTCTCGGACGTGCACACCAACGCCTTCGTCGAGGCGATCGGCATCCCGCGCTCGAAGGTCCCGACCACGTACCAGCGGTACGGCAACGTCGGCCCGGCGTCGATCCCGATCACCCTCGCGGACGAGGTCGCCCGCGGCGGCATCACCCGTGGCGACCGCGTGTTCCTCGGCGGCGTCGGCTCCGGCATCAACACGGCGATGATGGAACTGCGCTGGTGAGGTCCGGCCTCCCGCGCGTCGCCGGCGCCACGGCTCCGGCGACGCTCCCGCCGCCCCTGCCCGGACTCGACCCGGCCTGGTCCCGTCTGGTCACCGTGCCCGGTACCGCCGACGACCGGCCGGGAGGCGCGGCCCGCCCAGCGCGCACCTGGCACCTCCTCGACACGGCCGGGTCCCTCGCCGCGGTCGGCGCGGAGCCGGTCGGCACGCTGCTCTGCGTGCACGGCAACCCGACCTGGTCCTACCTCTGGCGCTCGGTGGCGCGGCACACGCTCGACGTCGCCGCGGCGGGCGGTCCGGCCTGGCGCGTCGTCGCCGTCGACCAGCTCGACATGGGCTTCTCGGAACGCACCGGGGTGCAGCGCGGGCTCGCCGACCGCGTCCGTGACCTCGGCGCGCTCACCGACGAGCTCGGGTTGACCGGCCCGGTGGTGACCCTCGGGCACGACTGGGGCGGGGTCGTGTCGCTCGGCTGGGCGGTCGACCACCCCGACCTCGTCGTCGCCGTCGCGACCTGCAACACCGCCGTGCACCAGCCCGACGACGCCCCGATCCCGGCACCGCTGCGTCTGGCGCTGCGCCCGGAGCTCCTCGGCCGGGCGACCGTGCACGCCCCGGCCTTCCTCGAGACGACGCTGGCGATCGCGCACCCGCGGCTCGACCGCGCCACCGCGGACGGGTACCGGGCGCCGTACCGCGGGGCATCCCGCCGCGGCGGCATCGGCGGCTTCGTGGCGGACATCCCGGTGGACGCCGCACACCCGAGCGCACCGGAACTCGACCGCATCGCCGCGGGTGTGGCGGCGCTCGACGTGCCCGCCCTGCTGCTGTGGGGGCCGCGCGACCCGGTGTTCCTGGAGCGCTACCTCGACGACCTCGCCGAGCGGCTGCCGCACGCCGACGTCCACCGCTTCGAGGGCGCCGGGCACCTGCTGCCGGACGACGCCGACGTCGCCGGGACGGTCCTCGAGTGGCTCGGCGATCGCCTGCGGTCCGCGGCCGCTGGTCCCGAGACCCGCGCTGCCCGACCGACCGCGGGCCCCGGAGCGCGAGCGACGTCGTCCAGCGCGGGTCCCGGGTCCGGCCACCAGCCGCTCTGGGCCGCGCTCGACACGCTGCGCGACTCCGACGAGCCGGCGCTCGTCGAGATGGCGACCGCCGGCGGCCCGCGCACGATCAGCTGGCGGCTCCTGGCCCGCCGGATCGACGAGGTCGCGGCCGGGCTGCTCGACGTCGGCGTCCGGGCGGGGGACCGCATCTCGCTGCTCGTCACGCCGGGCGCCGACCTCACCGCGGCGCTCTACGCCAGCATCCGGATCGGTGCGACCGTCGTCGTGGCGGACGCCGGACTCGGGCTCACCGGGCTGACGCGTGCCGTCCGGGGTGCCCGACCCGACTGGATCATCGGGGCGCTGCCGGGACTCGGCGCGGCGCGGGCACTCGGCTGGCCCGGCCGTCGCATCGCCACCGTCGCGCTCCCCGTCGCCGCCCGTCGACTCCTCCGCGTGGAGCACACGCTCGCCGAGGTCGCCCGCCGCGGCGCCCGACGGCTGGCGTCCGGGGCCGTACTGCCCGCAGCGCCCGAGGCCGACACCCCGGCGGCGGTCCTGTTCACGTCCGGGTCCACCGGCCCCGCGAAGGGCGTCGTGTACACGCACGGCCAGCTCGGCGCCGTCCGGGGCGCCCTCGCCGCGCAGTACGACGTCGGCGTCGGCACCGGACTCGTCGCCGGGTTCGCGCCCTTCGCGCTCCTCGGACCCGCGCTCGGCGCACGCTCGGTCGCACCCGACATGGACGTCACGGCACCGCGCACCCTCACCGCGCAGGCCGTCGCGGCGTCGGTGCGGGCCGCGGACGCCACCGTCGTGTTCCTCTCGCCCGCGGCGCTCGCCAACGTCGTCGCCACCGCCGGCGCGCTCACCCCAGCGGACCACGAGGCGCTCGGGCGGGTGCGGCTGTTCCTCTCGGCGGGTGCACCGGTGTCGGCCGCGCTGCTCGGTGCCGCGACGGACCTCATGCCGAACGCCACGGCCCACACCCCCTACGGCATGACCGAGGGGCTGCTCATGACCGACGTCGACCTCGACGGCGTGCGCGCCGCCGGGGCCTCGGCCGACGAGGGCATCTGCGTCGGCGTCCCGGCGGCGGGCGTCCGGGTCCGCATCGCACCGCTCGACGACGCCGGACAGCCGACCGGAGCCGTCACCGACGAGCCGGGCGTCACCGGCGAGATCGTCGTCGCGGCACCGCACGTGCGCGACCACTACGACCGGCTGTGGCGGACGGACCGGGTGTCCCGGCTCGGCGTCGAGGACGCGCGCGGCCACCGCACCGGCGACGTCGGGCACCTCGACACGTCCGGCCGGCTCTGGGTCGAGGGACGCCTGCAGCACGTCGTCACCACCCCCGACGGGGTCGTCACGCCCGTCGGTCCGGAGCAGCGCGTCGAGGCCGTGCCGGGTGTGCGCCGCGTCGGTGTCGCCGGCGTCGGGCCGGCCGGCACCCAGCAGGTGGTCGTGGTCGTGGAACCCGACGAGGACGGCACCCGGCGGCGTCGGCGTCCCGCGCTCGCCGACCCGGCCCTCGCCGCCGCGGTCCGCGCGGCCGCGGGGGTCCCGGTCGCGGCGGTGCTGACCGTGCCCGTGCTGCCGACCGACATCCGGCACAACTCGAAGGTCGACCGCGCCAGGCTCTCCCGGTGGGCCGACGCCGTCCTGTCCGGCGGTCGGATGGTGCGGCCGTGAGGGTCCTGGTCACCGGTGCCAGCGGCTTCCTCGGCCGGGCGACCGCGGCGGCCGTCCGGGACGCCGGCCACGAGGTGCGCACGTTCCAGCGCCGGCCCTCCGGGGTGCAGGGTGTGCAGGACGTCGCCGGCACGGTGACCGACCCGGACGCCGTCGCGGGTGCGGTGTCCGGTGTCGACGCCGTCGTGCACCTCGCCGCGAAGGTGTCGCTCGCCGGGGACCCGGCCGACTTCGGACGCGTCAACGTCGACGGCACCCGGACCCTGGTCGACGCCGCGCGCGCCGCCGGGGCCACCCGCTTCGTGTTCGTGTCGTCGCCGTCGGTCGCGCACACCGGTTGCCTCGCTCGTCGGTGTCGACGCCGGGCCGGCCGAGCCCGAGCGCGCCCGCGGCGACTACGCCCGCACGAAGGCGGCGGCGGAACTCCTGGCCCTCGGCGCGGACGCCCCCGGGTTCGCCGTCGTCGCCGTCCGCCCGCACCTGGTGGTGGGGACCCGGTGACACCCAGCTCGTCGAACGGATCGTGGACCGGGCCCGGTCCGGACGCCTGCCGGTGCTCGATTCCGGCGCGGCGCTCATCGACACGCTCGTCGTCGACAACGCGGCGTCCGCGATGGTCGCGGCCCTCGAACACGCCGGCGACGACGCCGTGCACGGCAACGCGTACGTGGTGACGAACGGGGAACCCCGGCCGGTCGCGGACCTGCTCGCCGGGATCTGCGCGGCGTCCGGCGTCCCGGTGCCCCGGCTGCACGTCCCCCGCGGCCCTCGCCCGGGCCGCCGGGTCCCTCGTCGAGGCGGTCTGGCGGGTCCGCCCGGGGCAGGACGAGCCGCCGATGACCCGGTTCCTCGCCGAGCAGCTGTCCACGGCGCACTGGTTCGACCAGCGTCGGACCCGCCGCGACCTGCAGTGGTCGCCGTCGGTGTCCGTCGACGAGGGACTGGAGCGGCTCGCCGCCGCGGCGGCGAGCGCGGGCGCACGCCGCTGACCGAGGGTCCGCCCGGTCGGACGGGAGGCGCGGTGCAGGTGAGCCGGTCGGCCCACCTGCACCGCGCCTCCCGTCAGGTGTGTCAGCCGCAGAACTCGTAGGGCACGGCCGCCACCGAGCTCACCCACACGATCGCGACGACGTCCGGGTCTGCTCCCGTCTGGAAGGTGACGTGCTCGCCGTTCCGGACGATCGTCCACTCCTGCTGGTCGCCGGCGACAGCGGAGTCGAGTCGCGTCAGGTCCGGGTACGCCGCGCGCAGGTCGGCGAGGGTGCTGCCGACGCCCATCCCCTCGGGCGTGGTCGGCCCGCGCAGGGTCTCGAGCGGGCTGCCGAGCCCGATCGCGACGCCGGCGACCCGGCCGTCCGCGGCCGTCACGGTCAACGGCGCGTACCCGTCCGCGTGCCAGAAGGTGACGTCGGGGGAGGGGCAGGCGTCGTCGGTCTCCCGCGTGTAGGCGGCGCCGAGGTCGTCGAGCTCGCCGTCGACCGGGCCGCCGATCGCGATCGGACCGACCTCGTCGCCCGAGATCGTCCACGTCGCGGGGTCGGCGGCCGAGTACGGTGCCCGGGTCGACGTCGCCGTCGGCGTCGGGGTGGGCTCGTCGACGACGGGGGCACCGGAGGGGGTCTCCGGGGCGCTCGGTCCCGACTCCGGGGCGGTCGTGGCGGACGGTCCGGGGTCGGCCGTCACCGAGGTCGGGATCAGGCCGAGCGCGACACCGCCGCCGGCCAGGCCGAGCAGCAGCACCGACACGACCCCGATCGCGATCCCGGTGCGTCGCGCGCGTCGTCGTGGCCGTGGTGCGGCTCGTTCCAGCACGTTCTGCTTCATCGCCACGAGCATGCGCTGGAGGTCGTCTCCCTGCGGGGGCTCACCGTTCATCGTGCGTCACCGCCTTCCGCAGACGTCGTCGTGACCGGGACACGCGTTGCGTGACGTTCCCGACCGAGAGGCCGAGGAGCTGGGCCGCCTCGGCGTAGGAGTGGCCCTCCACGAGACAGAGCTCGCAGATGCGGCGGTCCGTCTCCGGCAGTGCGGCGATCTCGTGCCGCACCCAGCGGAGTTGCTCGGCCGCCTTCGAGACGTCGGCCGGGCCGGCGAGCTCGGCGGGCAGTTCGTCCCCGGCGTGCTTGGCGTTGCGTCGCTGGAGGTTCCTCGCGTGGTTCCGGCACACGACGAGCAGCCACGGCAGCAGCCCGCCGGTCGGCAGCTGCACCCCGTCCGCCTTCTGCCAGAGCGTCAGGAACGTGTCCTGCACGAGTTCTTCGACGTCCTGCCGGCTCCCGGCCAGCGCCCACGCGTAGCGGGTGAGCGTCGGCGCGAAGCGGTCGAACGCCGTCGCGAGTGCTGCTCTGTCCCCCGATGCGAGGCGCCGGGCCAGGCCGGCGTCGTCGTCTGCGGTGATGTCCACGGTGCTCCCTTCACCTTCACGATGTCGGGAGGGGAGCGATCCTGACACGACACGCCGGTGCCGTCACGGATCCGTGATCCGGCGGGGTGGGGGCGGGACGCCGGTCAGCCGGTGAAGCGCTGCCAGAGCTGGGCGACGACGGGCCAGACGTCCCCGGCACGGTCGGCGGAGCCCACGGCGACGAGGACCACCGGGACGGCGGTGACGCCGATGCTGACCAGGACCGCGAGCACGACCGCGATGGTGGCCGTCGTGGTGTGCCGACGAGTGAAGGCGAGCAGGAGCAGCGCGAGCACGACGACCGCGCCGAGGACCGTCAGCACCGCGACGCGGACGACCGGGAACGGCACGAGGCCGGCCGTGGTCGCGGTGACGCTCCCGAGGAAGCCGACGAGCGGCAGGTAGGCGCCGAGCAGGGTGCCGAGCACCAGGAGGACGCCGATCCCGCCAGCGATCCAGACGCCACGAGGGCGGGGCCGGCGGGTCCGGGGGTGGCGGCCCCCGGACCAGGCGGTGGTCACGGGCGGTCCGTGCCGGTGGCGCGGTCGCCCGTCGCTGCGTCGGCGGCCTCGGCGGCGTGCGACGCGGCCGCCGCGGCCTGCTCGGCTGCCTCGGCGGCGTCGGCCGCCGCTGCGGCTGCCTCCGCAGCCGTCCGTGCCGGGGCGTGGGCCGGGTCGGTCGTGTCGGCGGCACCGGCGGTGGCCGGGGTGGTCGCGACCGGAGTGTCCGTGGCAGGGACCTCGTCGGTCGTCCCGTGTTCGATGACGGCCTCGCGGGTGTCGGCTGCAGCGTCGCGGGTGGTCGCAGCGGCGCCCGCTGCGGTGTCCGCCGCGGTCGCCGCGGCGTCGGCAGCGGCGTCCTTCGCGGTCGAGGCCGCGTCCGCTGCCTGCTCGGACGCCTTCGCCAGGTGTTCCGCGGCGACGTCCTGCACGCGCCCCGCCGTGTCCACCGTGGCGTCGACCGCACGCTTCGTCGCGTCGGCGGTCGCGTCGGCGGCCTGGCGGGTCGTCTCGGCGGTCGCCTCGGCGGCGCGCTTCGTGGCGTCCGCGGTGGCGGAGGCGGCACGCTTCGTCGAGTCGGCGGTCGCGTCGGCGGCCTGGCGGGTCGTCTCGGCGGTCGCCTCGGCGGCGCGCTTGGTCGCGTCCGCGGTGGCGGAGGCGGCACGCTTCGTCGCGTCGGCCGTGGCGGACGCCGCACGCTTGGTGGCGTCCGCGGTCGCCACGGCAGCGTCCTTCGTCGTCTCGGCGGCCTGCTGGGCGACGTCGCCCACCGCTGCTGCGGCCTGCCCGAGCGGCGACGGCTCGTCGTCGAACGGGCCGTGCACGTCGAGGACGCGGACGTCCACCGTCACCGGCAGGTCGGCGACCTGGGCCGCTGCGGCGTGCACCTGGCGCTTGACCTCGTCGGCGACCTGGACGACCGGCTGCGGGTAGGTCACGACGACGGAGACCTGCACGTCGAGCGCGCCGTCCTCCTCGTCGACCTGGACCCCGGCCGTGCCGGCGCTCCGACCGAGCTGCTGCCGGAGCCGGTCGGCCGCCCGGGCGACGGTCCCGCCGAGGTGGTGCACCCCGGCGACGCCGAGTGCGGTCTCGGCAGCGGTCCGCGCGACGATCGTCACGGTGCTGGCGTCGTCGGGCAGCGGCTCCGTGAGTTCCGCGGGCAGGGCCACCTCGGTGACCTGCGTGCGCGCGTTCGGGTCGTGCTGCATGGTGTTCCTCCTCGTTCGGGACCAGCGGACACGGGACGGGGCACCCGACTGCGCGGGTGCCCCGTCCCGAGGCAGGGCCTACTTCGTGAAGACGTCCTTGACGTCCTCGCCGGTCTGCTTCACGCTCGCCGACGCCTGGTCGTGCTTGCCCTCGGCGACCTTCTGGTCGTCGTTCGTGGCGTTCCCGAGGGCCTCCTTCGCCTTGCCGGCGAGGTCCTGAGCGGCGTTCTTGATCTTGTCGTCGAGTCCCATGACGGGCTCCTTCCGTGCAGTTCGGTGGTGTCGTGTGGTGTGGTGTGCGGGTGGCGCTGCCGGGCGGCGCGGTGGTCGGTCGGCAGCGGGGGCCGCCTCCCGGTGGGGGAGGGTCAGCGGACGCGGGTCTGCTTCGCGAGGGCGGATCGGGTCCCGCCTGTGAGGTGCACCAGGACGGGCACCTGACGGCCGAGGGTGCGGTCGAGGACCGCGACGGCACGGTCCACGGCGTCGAGGACCGTCACGGCGTCGCCGCCGCGTCGCACGGCGACGCGGATGCGGGCCGCGCGCTGGCGACGGACCAGGTAGGTGTCGACGCGCGATCCGACGACGTCGCGGACGCCCTGCAGTTCGTGCTCGACGACGTCGCGCACGAGGGCGACGTTGACCGTCACGGCGTCCTCCCCGGAGCGCTCGCGGACCGCCACTGCGGTCCCGCCGCCGCCGCGGGTGAACACCCACAGGAGGGCGAGGACGATCACCACGGCGCACACCCCGGCGACGATCCACAGCGACGACGCGGGGACGTCGACACTGCGCGGGAAGGTCACGTACGGGCGCAGGGCGTCGCGGACCGCGGGCAGGACCCCGGCGCCGACGGCCAGGCCGACGACGATCGCGACGAGCCCGAGGACGAACAGGATGATCCGGTTGAGGGTGCGGTTGCTCTTCGTCATGCCAGCGTCCCCTTCTCCTCCACGCGGACGCGGATGCGCTTGCCGAACCGCTCGTCGAGCCCGGACAGGCGCTCGCGCACGGCTTCACGGACGGCGGTCTCGTCGACCGGCACCCCGGTCACCGGGACCACCCGGACCTCGGTGCTCCGGCCACGGGCGGTGGCCGAGGCGTTGCCCTCGGGGACACCGGCGGCGGTGCCGGCGGCGTTCGCCGCGGTGGACGCCACGATGCGGGTGTCGATGACCACGGCGCCGCGGTCGTGGTCGATCACGGACCGGTGCTGCCGGCCCGGCTTGAGGGCGAGGACGACGAGCACCACCCCGAGGACGACGAGCACGACGGCGAGGACCTCGGCGATGGTGACGAACGCGGCGTCGGGGCGGAGGGCGGCGTCCACCGCGGTCTGCGGGTCGGCGAGCAGCGGGCGCTGTCCGACGGCCTGCAGGACCGACTCGGTGCCGATCCACGCCGCGACGAGGGCGAGTACCACGAGCGACACCGACACGGCGGTCGAGCGGGAGCGGTGCACGCTCCGGCGACGGATGCGTCGTTCGACGGAACCCTTGCTCATGATGGTCTCCTAACGGACGCGGGTCTCGTGCTCGCGCACGATCCCGGTCAGCTCGATGTGGGCACTGCCGACGCGGCGGCCGGTGAGTTCGCTGACGCGGCCCTTGACCTCGTCGGCGACCCGGGTCGCGCGGGTGACGAGGTCGTCGCCCGCCGCGACCGGTCCGGTGATGTCGAGGGCGAGGGCCCCGGCGGAGTCGCCGAGGCCGACCCGCACCCGCTTGGCCGGGGCGCCGAGCCGTTCGGCTGCGACGGCCCGGGCCAACGAGGTGAGCGCACGCGCTGTGATCTCGACACGGCCCGGGACGTCCGGGCCGCCGGTCACCGGGAGCTCCGGCGTCCGGTCAGCACGTCGGCGAGGGCGCCTCGGTCGATGCGGCCGGTGACGAGCGCGGCCACGAGGGCCCCGATCGCGCCGAACACGACGACGAGGACGAAGCCCCAGAAGCCGAACTGCAGTGCGACGACGGCGAGGACGGCGCCGATCAGGGCGCCGAGGATCGTGTTACTCAACGCGCGACTCCTTCTTGTCCTCGTTGTCGTCGTCGTCGCCCGGGATGTAGACGTCCTGGACGGTCACGTTGACCTCGGCGACCTCCATGCCCACGATCTGCTCGAGCGCGCGGGAGACACCGGCACGGACGCCCTCGGCGACCTGCTGCAGCGCCACCGGGTACTCGGCGACGATGACGATGTCCGCGGCGACCTGCTTCTCGCCGACCTCGACCTTGACGCCCTGACCGAAGTCGCGCTGGCCGATGGCGTCGCGGATGGCGCCGATGGCACGGGCCGCACCGGTGCCGAGCGAGTGCACGCCGTTGACCTCGCGGGCGGCGATGCCGGCGACCTTCGAGACGACGGTGTCGTCGATGACGGTCTTGCCGGTCACGCCACCGGTCGCGTTGGTCGTCGAGGCGCGCGGGGTGGTCGCGGCCGGGGTGGTGGTCGTGGTGTCAGCCATGTTCGTTCCTTCCGATCTCGTCCCGCCGGGCGTTCCCAGCGGTTGCTGTTCACGGATGAGACGGGGCGTCATCGACAGTCGTCACACGCGCTGCACGCGTTTCAGACGACTCCCAGGGAAGGTCAGAGAACAACGCTTCTCGTGTACCCCGCTGGTCGGACGCTCAGGCCGCGCCGCCGTTTCCGGCCGCGGTGTTGCGTTCTGCGTCGTCGCGGATCGAGCGGACAACCGCCATCGGAGACTCGCCCCGTTCCTCCTGGAAGAGCTGTTGGAGCCGCCGCGGTCGGACCCCCGCGGCGTCCGCGATCTGCTGGAGCGTGCAGTCGCCGTCGGCGTGCCGCTCGATGTACGCCAGCGCGCGTCGGACCCGCCACGAGTGCCGGCCGCGGTCGGGGTCGCCGGCGAGCACGGCCCGCAGGGTCGTCGCCGGGTCCTCGCCGAAGCGCTCGCGGTACGCGGCCGCGAACCTCCCGGGGTTCGTGAAGCCCCACCGGCGCGCGAGGGCCGTGACGCCCTCCTCGACCTGCCCGCGGAGCAGCGACCCCCGGACCTGGTCGAGCCGGTGGTCCCGGAGGAACCGGTTGGGCGTCGTGCCCAGGGTCCGCGCGAAGACGTCCTGCAGGCCGCGCTGGCTCAGTCCGCAGGCCTCGGCGATGTCCGGGACGGAGGGACGGTCCCCGGCGTGCTCCTCGATGAACCGGATGGCGTCCCGCAGCCGGTTGGCCACCGGGACGTCCTCCCCACGGTCGCGGAGCGGGAACGTGTCGAGCACGACGACCGCGAGCCGTCGGTTGAGGGCCGTCCGCATCGGCCCGACGACGCGCTCGTCGAGCAGGGCGGGACCGATCTCGCGGACGAGCTGACGGAGGGGCTCGTGCCGCGCGACCACCTCGTCCTGCTGGTCGAACAGCAGCGGGCCGTCCGGCAGCCGGTACCCGAGGGTGCGGCCGACCTCGCGGAGGAACCGGTCGCTGACGTGCACGCCGTTGTACACGGTGTCGCTCGACTCGAAGCGGTAGGCCTCGGAGGCGGACGCGATGTACGGGGTGCCCGGGCCGAACACGCGGGACCGGTCCGCGAAGTGCATCTCGAGCCGGCCCTTGATGAGCCAGAACACGACGTGGTCGTTCCGCGGTCCGATGACGCCCCCGCGCCGACCGCCCTCGGCGCGCATCGACCGGAGGGTCAGGTCGTCGTCCCCGACGATCGTGTACTCGTAGTGCGCCTCGGCGGCGACGAACGTGTCGGACGCGAAGTCGGCACCGTTGTACTCGGCGGAGAAGATGGCGGAGTAGTCGGAGCCGTCGCCGTCGGTGAACCGGAGGCGGCGGAAGCCGTTCGGTGCGGGAGTGCTCACCTCCCGCATCCTGCCACGACGGGGTGGGCGAGGGGTCGCGCGCAGCCGGGAGAGGTATACCCTAGGGGGGTACCGTACCTCGCGGTACCAGCGACGGAGGAGGCGGCCGTGCACGGACACGTCGGCTACATCGGCGACAAGGACGACCTGCTCAAGCGGCTGCGTCGCGCGGAGGGCCAGGTCCGCGGGATCGCCCGCATGGTCGAGGACGAGACGTACTGCATCGACGTCCTCACCCAGATCTCGGCGGCGAACCGGGCGCTCGAACGCGTGGCGCTGTCGCTCCTCGAGGACCACCTGAAGCACTGCGTCGCCGAGGCGGTCGCCGAGGGCGGCGACGCCGCCGACGCCAAGGTGCGCGAGGCGAGCGACGCGATCGCCCGACTCGTGCGCTCCTGACCGCACCGGACACCCCGAAGGGAAGAACCATGACCACCGAACAGCTGCTCGTGACCGGCATGACCTGCGACCACTGCGTGATGAGCGTCACGGAGGAACTCACCGAGGTCGACGGGGTGTCGGACGTCGCCGTCCGGCTCGTGCCCGGCGGCGCCTCCGAGGTGACCGTCACCTCCGATGCGCCGGTGCCCGCCGCCGTCCTCCGCGACGCCGTCGCCGAGGCGGGGTACGAGGTCGTGCGCTGATGACCGACCCCGTCGTCGAGCTCGACATCACCGGGATGACGTGCGCCTCGTGCGCCAACCGCATCGAGCGCAAGCTCGGCAAGCTCCCCGGGGTCACGGCGACGGTCAACTACGCCACCGAGAAGGCCCAGGTCACCGGCACCGACGACACCGCCTCGCTGATCGCCGCGGTCGAGGCCGCCGGGTACGGAGCGTCCGTCCCCGCACCGCCCGTCCCCGACGACGTCGACGACGGTGCGACCGAGCCCGACCCGGCGGCGCCGTTGCGGCAGCGACTCGTCGTGTCCGCCGTGCTCGCACTGCCGGTCGTCGTGCTGTCCATGGTGCCGGTGCTGCAGTTCCCGAACTGGCAGTGGGCGGCGCTCGCGTTCGCGGCACCGGTCGCGGTCTGGGGTGCGCTGCCCTTCCACCGGGCGGCGTGGGTGAACGCGCGCCACCGTGCGGCGACGATGGACACCCTCGTCAGCGTCGGCGTGCTCGCGGCGTTCGGCTGGTCGCTGTACGCGCTGTTCCTCGGCGACGCCGGCGAACCCGGCATGCACATGGCCTTCTCGTGGTTCGCCACCGACCCCGAGGCGAGCGACCTCTACCTCGAGGTCGCGTCCGCCGTCACGGTCTTCATCCTCGCCGGTCGGTACATGGAGGCACGCGCCAAGCAGCGCTCCGGCGCCGCGCTCCGTGCGCTCCTCGCCCTTGGCGCGAAGGAGGCCACCGTGCTCCGTCCGGGCGCGACCGGCACCACCGAGGTCCGGGTCCCCGCGGCCTCGCTCGTGGTCGGCGACGTCGTCGTGGTCCGGCCGGGGGAGCGGATCCCGAGCGACGGCACCGTGCGCGAGGGTCGTCCGCGGTCGACCGCAGCATGCTGACCGGTGAGTCGGTGCCGGTCGAGGTGCGACCGGGCGACGACGTGACCGGCGCCACGATCAACGTCGGCGGCCGGATCGTTGTCGCCGTCTCCCGCGTCGGCGCCGACACCGAGCTCGCGCGGGATGGGCCGGCTGGTCGAGGACGCGCAGACCGGCAAGGCCGAGGTGCAACGGCTCGCCGACCGGGTTGTCGGCGGTGTTCGTCCCGGGTCGTCATCGGGCTCGCCATACTCGCCTTCGTCGGGTGGCTCGTCGCCGGCGGATCCTCACGGCGGCCTTCACCGCGGCCGTCGCCACGCTCATCATCGCCTGCCCAGTGCGCCCTCGGCCTCGCCACCCCGACGGCGCTGCTCGTCGGCACGGGACGCGGCTCGCAGCTCGGCATCCTCATCGGCGGCCCGCAGGCGCTGGAGCAGACCCGCGCCGTCGACACGATCGTGCTCGACAAGACCGGCACCGTCACGACGGGCGTCATGGCGCTCCGCTCCCTCGTCCCCGTCCCCGGTGTCGACGAGGACACGCTGCTGCGCCTCGCCGCCGCGGTGGAGGACGGGTCCGAGCACCCGGTCGGTCGCGCGGTCGTCGAGGCCGCCCGGAGCCGCGGCACCGGACCGACCGCCGCCGAGCAGTTCGCAGCGACCCCCGGAGCCGGTGTCCGCGCCGTGGTCGACGGCGGGGTCGTCCTCGTCGGCACCCTGCGCTGGCTCGTCGACTCGTGGGCCGTGGACGTCCCGACGCCGGTGGCCGACGCCGTCGCCGAGGCGGAGGCCGGCGGCAGCACGGCCGTGGTGGTGGCCACCGCCGGCCGGGCCGTCGGCGTCCTGGTCGTCGGCGACACCGTCAAGCCCGAGGCGGCCGAGGCCGTCCGTCGCTTCGCCGCGCTCGGCCTCCGCCCGGTGCTCCTCACCGGCGACAACGAGGGGGCGGCGCGCGCGGTGGCGACCGCGGTGGGCATCGACGAGGTGCACGCCGGCGCGACCCCGGCGAGCAAGCTCGACACGGTCCGCCGACTCCAGGCGGAGGGGCGACGGGTCGCGATGGTCGGCGACGGCGTGAACGACGCCGCAGCGCTCGCCGCCGCCGACCTCGGCATCGCGATGGGCGCCGGCACGGACGCCGCGATCGCGGCGAGCGACGTCACGGTCGTCACCGGGCGCCTCACCGTCGTCGCCGAGGCGATCCGCCTCGCGCGCGCCACGCTCCGCACCATCCGGGGCAACCTGTTCTGGGCCCTTCGCGTACAACGTGGCGGCGATCCCGCTCGCCATGGCGGGGGCTGCTCAACCCGGTGCTCGCCGGCGCGGCGATGGCGTTCTCGTCGGTGTTCGTCGTGACGAACAGCCTGCGGCTGCGCCGGTTCCGTCCGCTGCCCGACGCCGCCTGAACGAACCGGAGGCGAAGGCGGCCGCGTTCCCCGGTCTCCTCATCGGATCGGGGGCGACATTGTCGCCATGAACACCGTCCGTGGCGCCGGGGCCCGACCCGAGCGCTGGGTCCACCAGTCCCGCCCGCAGCAGGCGACCCTCGTCACGATCGTCGTCCTCGGCGCCGTGCTGACGAGTTGGAACCTCGCGCGCGGCGGGGCGACCGAGTTCTACGCGGCGGCGGCGCGCTCCATGTCCGAGTCGTTCCCCGCCCTGCTCTCCGGGTCCTTCGACCCGAGCGCGACGGTCACCCTCGACAAGCTCGCCGGCTTCGCCGTCCGCAGGCGCTGAGCGTCCACCTCTTCGGCATGTCCACGGCGGCCCTCGCACTGCCGCAGGTGGTCGAGGGAGCGGTGACGACCGTGGCGGCGGGCGTGCTCGGACTCCGCTGGGTGGGCGCCCGCGTCGGCCTCGTCGCGGCGGGGCTCGCAGCGGCGACGCGATCTTCGTGTCGATGTTCGGACACCCGATGGAGGACGGCCTCCTCACGATGGCACTCGCCGTCGCGCTGGGCTGGTGGCAGCGGTCGGCGATCACCGGCGCGTGGTGGCCGCTGCTGCTCGCCGGACTGTTCGTCGGCGTCGGGTTCCAGGCGAAGATGCTCCAGGCGTGGCTGGTCCTCCCCGCCCTCGTCGTGGGCACGCTCATCGCCGCCTCGGGTCCCCGCAGCGGTGGCACCGGCCGGCGCTTGGCGCCGCGCGCTGCTGCACACGGCCGCGCTGCTCGGTGCCGCCCTGGTCGCCAGCCTGGGCTGGTCCGTGGTGATGGAGCTCCTCCCGACCGCCGACCGGCCGTACATCGACGGGTCCACCGACGACGACGTCTTCGCGATGGTGCTCGGCTACAACGGGAATCGACCGGTTCCTGCCGGGGGCCTGGCCGGGAGCCGTCGCAGCACTCGGCGCCGCGGTCGGGCACGCGGGGCAGCACGTCGCGGAGTTCTTCCGCGGCAGGACGGGCGCCGGGCGGGGCACCCACGAGTTCCTCCAGCTGCTGTCGCCGCGGTACGCGTCGCAGGTCGGGTGGTCGTGGCCGGCCGCCCTCACCGGCATCGGCATCGGCACGGCGCGGTGGTGGACGCGCGGAGGCGGACGGGAGGCGCGGGTCGCCTCCGCCACGCTCGCCACGGTGGTCGTCTGGCTGGTCACCGGCTTCCTGGTGCTGTCGGCGCTCCGGCTCCCACACACCGCCTACGTCGCCGGCATCGGCGTGCAGCTCGCGGTGCTCGGCGCGGTCGGGTGGTGGGGTGCGGCCCGGCTGGTCGACGCGCCGGACCGGCGGCTCCGGGCCCGTGCCGCTGACGCTCCTCGTGGTGCAGGGCGCCTGGTGGACGTGGCTCGCGCGGTCCTCGTCGGAGCCGGTGCTCCTCGGCGCGGTCGCCGTCGGGGGTGACGATCGCGGCGGTGATCGCCCTCTTCGTGCGGTGGGGTGTGAGCGCGTCCCGGCCGACCTCGGCGCGGAGTCGTCGGGTCGCCGCCGCCCTGCTCGTCGCGGCGGTCGTCCTCGGCCCGGCCTGCTTCTCGCTCCAGGCACTCGACGCGGCCCGGGACGGCACCGGGAGCGACGCGTCGGTGGGGGGTCGCGACGGGCGCGTTCGCCCAGCCCTTCGGGCACACGCGGGGCGCTCGCCCTCGGACGCAGCGGCTCCGTCGGCCCACGGAGCGCCCACCCAGAGCACCGCCTTCCGGGTCTCGGACCCGGACGTCTGGGGCGGAGCGGTGACCCTCACAGGCCCGGAGGCTGCGATCGTGCAGACGGCCGAGGAGCAGGGCGCCGGATCGCACGGCTCGCCGCTCTTCCTCACCGACTCGTGGCGACTCGCCGCGGACGTCATCGAGGCGACCGGGCACGAGGTGCTCACCGACGGCGGGTTCTCCGGGCACGTGCCGGTCTTCACCGAGCGCCAGGTCGAACAGCTCGTCCGGAGCGGGCGCGTACGGCTCCTCGCGATCTCGGGCTCGGCGGCAGCGTCCGATCCCGTGCGCGACGCGGCCGCGGCGCTCGGGTGCAGCGTGGTGCACACCTGGACCGCGCCCGTCCCGGGCACCGTCGGGGCGGCCACGACGCGGGCGTTCGGCGGCTTCGGCGGTGCCGGTGGCCCCGGCGGCGGACCGGCGGTGACGCTGGAACGCTGCCCGTGAGCGAGGGCGGGCGGCCGCCGGACGCGGACCGGCGCGCCGCACCGGCGCCCGCGCCTCCCGTCCGGCTGTGTGCGCAGCACCGTGCGGACGGCACTACGCTCGGACGTGGTCCGCGACGCAGCGCTGCGGTGACCCGCGGGCTCGTACGTCTCGAAGACGATCCAGGAGGACCGAAGTGACCGAATCCGCTCCCGTCGACCCCACATCGACCGACGGCTGGAAGAAGCTGGACAGCATCGCCGCCGGCTTCACCCCGGACCTGCGAGGGTGGTTCGACAGCGACCCCGGTCGTGCCGAGCGCTACACGTTCCAGGCGGCCGACCTCACCGTCGACCTCTCGAAGGGGCTCGTCGACGACGAGATCCTCGGCGCCCTGCTCCAGGTCGCGAAGGACACGCACGTCGCCGAGCGCTTCGAGGCGATGCTCGCGGGTGAGCACATCAACGCGACCGAGGACCGTGCCGTCCTGCACACCGCCCTGCGCCGTCCGAAGGGCATCACGCCCCGCGCTCGTCGTCGACGGCCAGGACGTCGACGCCGACGTGCACGCCACGCTCGACAAGGTCTACGCCTTCGCCGAGCAGGTCCGCAGCGGCGCCTGGACCGGTGTCACCGGCAAGCGCATCGAGACCGTCGTGAACATCGGCATCGGTGGCTCGGACCTCGGCCCGGTCATGGTCTACGAGGCGCTGAAGCCGTACGTGCAGCAGGGGCTCGAGGCGCGCTTCGTCTCGAACATCGACCCCCGCCGACATCTACGAGAAGACCGCGGACCTCGACCCCCGAGACCACGCTCTTCATCGTCGCGTCGAAGACCTTCGGCACGCTGGAGACCTGACCAACGCCCGCCTCGCCCGTCAGTGGCTGTGGGAGCGCCTCGGCCTCGCCGACGCCGCGGACGACGAGAAGTCGAACGCCGTCGCGAAGCACTTCGTCGCCGTGTCGACCGCGCTCGACAAGGTCGCCGCGTTCGGCATCGACCCGGAGAACGCCTTCGGCTTCTGGGACTGGGTGGGCGGCCGCTACTCGGTCGACTCGGCCATCGGCACGAGCGTCGTCATCGCGATCGGCAAGGAGAACTGGGAGCAGTTCCTCGCCGGGTTCCACGCGATCGACGAGCACGTCCGCACCACGCCGCTCGAGCAGAACGTGCCGGTTGCTCATGGGCCTGCTCAACGTCTGGTACTCGAACTTCCTCGGCGCGCAGAGCCACGCGGTCCTGCCGTACACGCAGTACCTGCACCGCTTCGCCGCGTACCTGCAGCAGCTCACGATGGAGTCGAACGGCAAGCGCGTCCGCTGGGACGGCTCACCGGTCACCACCGAGACCGGTGAGGTCTTCTGGGGCGAGCCCGGCACGAACGGCCAGCACGCGTCTTCTACCAGCTCATCCACCAGGGCACGCGCCTCATCCCGACGGACTTCATCACCGTCGCGAAAGCCGGCACGTCCGCTCAAGGACGAGACCGGTGACGGGAAGGCCGTGCAGCCGGGGCAGGACGTCCACGCGCTCTTCCTCGCGAACTTCTTCGCCCAGACGAAGGCGCTCGCGTTCGGCAAGACCGCCGACGAGGTCCGCGCCGAGGGCACCACCGACGAGGCCATCGTCGCGGCCCGCACCTTCACGGGCAACAAGCCGTCGACGTCGATCCTCGCGCCGGAGCTCACCCCGAGCGTGCTCGGCCAGCTCATCGCGCTGTACGAGCACATCGTGTTCACCGAGGGCACCATCTGGGGCATCGACTCGTTCGACCAGTGGGGCGTCGAGCTCGGCAAGCAGCTCGCGCTGCAGATCGCCCCGGCGGTCGACGGCGACCAGGCCGCGCTGGACGCGCAGGACTCGTCCACGAAGGCGCTCATCGCGAAGTACCTGGAGCTGCGCGGCGAGTAGGGCGCGCACCTGACGGACGGGAGGCGCGGTGCCGGCTGGCACCGCGCCTCCCGTCCGTCCGTGCTCTGTCGGTCCCGCCCGCCGAAGCGCTCTGTCGGTCACGTCCCGCCGAAGCGACAGTGTGCCGCCGACCTCCGGCAGCACCCTGTCGCTTCCGCGGGACAGACCAGTCGGATCCGTCAGCGCGAGAGCGGGTCGAGGTTGAGCGACGTGCCCACGTAGAGGTGCTGGTCCTCGCCGAACACCTGCACGCCCTCGTTCAGCCACACGAGCGCCCGCACGGTGATCCCGAAGCGCGCGGCCACGTCGCCGATGAGGTCGTCCGGTGCGACCGTGTACGACTTCGGCGCCCCGGATGCCGTGCGCGCCGGTGACCGATCCCGCGGCGTTCGCCCGCACGCCGCCGTCGACGGGGTGCACGTTCGTCGTGCGCGCCGGGACCGACCACCGCACGGCCGTGACCGCCAGCACCTTGTCCGCCGCGATCTCGACCGGCACGTCCTGTCCCGCGGGCGGCGGCGGAGTAGGTCACCAGGGTGCCGAGGTGCGACGGGTCGACGCCGGAGCCGGCGAGCGGGACGTCCGCCGCGACCGCTCCGTTCGTCGGACCGCCGAGGACGTGGGTCGCCGACACCGTGGGTAGGTCAGCCCGTCGCCGACGTTCCTCGTGAGGTCGAAGAACCCGACGCCGACCGGGACCGGCAGGGTCGAGGTGACGCCGGTGTACTGCGCGGTGAACGTGTCGTCGCCGTTTCGCGACCACGCGGTAGTGGAAGTGGATGCTGCCCTTCGGCGAGGCGACGTCGCCCTGGGCGAGCACGGTGCCCGCCGGGATCGGGGTGAGCACGGGCGCGGGTGCCGCGGCCTCGGTCGGAGCGGGCGTCGGGGTGCGCGGGTGGGCCGAGGCCTCGATGAGGTCGCCAGCGGACTCGCCGTCCGGGGTGGCGGTGGCGCTCGGGGTCGGCGTCGCGGTCGTCGCCGGCGGGGGCTGGACGGCGCGGGGAGTGCGTCGGGGCCGCGCAGCAACGAGCACCCCGACAGTGCGACGGTGGCCAGCACGACGGTGCCGACGGTCACGATCCGGTTCATGTTCCCCCTCGGCGACCGATGGTAGTCGAGCGTCGCTCGCGGACGGGTGGTGGGCGGCTCGGAGTGTGTCCCGGGGTGCAGGGCTGTCGGTCGGGAGGGGCTACCGTCGATGCCATGGAGCGTTCGGAGATCCTCGCCGCGGGCCGCCGCCGCGCACGCCGCCCGCATCGCTGCCCGCCGGCGGTGACGCCGCGGAAGCCCAGGACCGTGCCGAGCAGGTGCGGCGCCGCGCGGACGGTCTGGTCGACCGGATCGAGCGGAGCGAAGCCGCTGACGCACGCGACGCCCGAGCGCCGGCGGGCGGGGGAGGCCGACCGTGCCGCCGCCCGGACCGAGGGGCTCGCTGTCCGACTGGCACCGGATGGGCACCCGCCCGCGGCGTGAGCCCGGACGAACAGGTCCGCACGGCGTGGACGGTCACCGGCGTCCCCGAGCAGGGGCAGGCGCGGGCGCTGGCGAACGTGCTGCTCTCCACGGCGGGGCACGCCGGTCGGGTGGCGGACGCGGCGCGACGGAACCCCCGCCTGTCCGGTGCGGCCCAGTGCCGCGGCCCGGCGCACGGTCCGCCGGTACAACCGACCACGGCGCGGACATGGCGTCACTGGGGGACGTCCTGGCCGCCTCCCGAGCAGCCTGGTGCCGAGGACGCGTCCGACGCCGGAGGTGGACCGCTCCCATCCTGATCAGGGCGTTTTGTGGACCGGTCCAACTCCTCGATTGTTCGTATGTTCGTTTGACAGGACATGAAATCGGGTTACGATCGGTCCAGCACCGACGCGCGATCACGGACGAAGGAGTCACCGCATGGTCGACATCAAGCCGACAGCCCCCGCTGTCCCACTGCCCCCGGTCGGGGACGGACCACACCGCCGGCGCCTCGGCGTGCTGGCACTGGTCGCCACCTTCGGCGGCCTGCTCTTCGGGTACGACACCGGCGTGATCAACGGTGCCCTCCGCCCGATGACCGACGAACTCGGCCTGACCACGTTCACCGAGGGCGTCGTCACGAGCTCGCTCCTCTTCGGTGCCGCGATCGGCGCCTATGCTCGGCGGACGCATCGCCGACGGTTGGGGGCGTCGGAAGACGATCATCCTGCTCGCGGTCACGTTCTTCGTCGGGACGCTCGTCTGCGTCTTCGCCCCGTCGTTCGGCGTGATCGTGGTCGGTCGCGTGCTGCTCGGCCTGGCGGTCGGCGGCGCGTCCACGGTCGTGCCGGTGTTCCTCGCCGAACTCGCACCGTACGAGATCCGCGGCTCGCTCTCGGGCCGCAACGAGCTCATGATCGTGATCGGCCAGCTCGCCGCCTTCGTCGTCAACGCGGTCATCGGCAACCTCTGGGGTGAGGGGAACGGGGTGTGGCGCGTGATGCTCGCGGTCTGCGCCCTGCCGGCCATCGCGCTGTTCGTCGGCATGCTCCGCGTCCCGGGAGTCGCCCCGTTGGCTCGCCTCGAAGGGGCGGGGCGACGAGGCGCTCGCGGTGCTCGGGCAGATCCGCTCCCAGGAGCGCGCGTCCGCAGGAATTCGAGGACATCACCCGCACGAACG
Source organism: Vanilla planifolia (assembly GCA_023846275.1). Classification (NCBI taxonomy): domain Eukaryota; kingdom Viridiplantae; phylum Streptophyta; class Magnoliopsida; order Asparagales; family Orchidaceae; genus Vanilla; species Vanilla planifolia. The sequence goes on along the minus strand of JAIUJO010002602.1, from coordinate 701 downwards.
AGGCCGAGGCGAAGGAGCAGCGGGTCAGCGGCTGGCGCACCCTGCTCGGCAACAAGTGGCTCATCCGCATCGTGCTGATCGGTGCCGGGATCGGAGTCGCGCAGCAGCTGACCGGGATCAACTCGATCATGTACTACGGCCAGACGGTGCTCATCGAGTCCGGGTTCCAGGAGCAGGCCGCGCTGATCGCCAACATCGCGCCCGGTGTCATCGCCGTGATCGGTGGGTTCATCGCGATCTACAACATGGAGAAGATCAACCGACGGACGACGCTGATCCTCGGTTACTCGCTGACGACCGCCTGCCACTTCCTCATCGGCATCGCGTCGATGACCCTGGTCGCCGGCAACCCGGCCCGCCCCTGGGTGATCCTGTTCCTCGTCGTCGCGTTCGTCGGCTCGATGCAGACGTTCCTCAACATCGCGACGTGGGTGATCCTGTCCGAGATCTTCCCGACGCAGATCCGGGCGCTCGGCATGGGGATCTCGGTGTTCTGCCTCTGGATCGCGAACGCGTTCCTCGGGCTGTACTTCCCCTCGATCGTCGCCGCGACCGGGATCACCGGGACCTTCTTCGGGTTCGCCGCCGTCGGCGTCCTCGCCCTGCTCTTCATCTGGAAGTTCGTCCCCGAGAGCCGTGGCCGCACCCTCGAGGAGGTCGAGGTGGGCGTGACCACCGGCAACATCTTCACGGTCCCCGCG
>JAIUJO010002752.1:32500-35000 GCA_023846275.1 Vanilla planifolia | reverse complement strand
CCTTGCATTCTCCTTCTGTTTCTTCTTCTACTTCTTTTTCTTTTTCTTCTTCTTCTAGTTCTTCTTATTCTTCTTCTTCTTCTTCCTCTTCTTCTACCTTTTCTTCTTCTTCTTCTTCTTATTCTTCTTCTTCATCATCTTCTTTTTCTTATACTACTTCTTCAACTTCATCTTGTTCTTCTTCTAGTTCTTCTTTTCTTCTTCGTCTTCCTCTTCTTCTTCTTCAACTTCTACAAATTCTTCTTTCTTTTCTTCATCTTCGACTTCTTCTTCTTATTCTTCTTCTACTTGTTCTTCTTCTTCTTCTTCTTTTAGTTCGTCATTTTCTTCTTCTTGTTCTTGTTATTCTTCTTCTTGTTCTTGTTATTCTTCTTCTTCGTCTTCTTTCGCTTCTTTTTTTCTTCTTCCTCTTTTTGTTATTCTTCTTTTTCTTCTCCAACTTCTTCTTCTTTTTCTTCTTCTTCTTCTTCTTGCTCTTCTTCTTCTTCTTCTTCTTCGTCTTCTGCTTTTACTTCTTCCCCTTCTACTTCTTCCCCTTCTTTTTCTTCCTCTTCTTCCTCTTCTTTTTCTTCCTCTTCTTATTCTCCTTCTTCTTCTTTTCCATCTTCTTCTTCTTCTTCTTCTAGTTCTTCTTCTTCTACTTCTTCTTCTTTTTCTTCCTCTTCTTCCTCTTCCTTTTTCTTCTTCTTCTTCTTCTTCTTCTTCTTCTTCTTTTTCTTCTTCTTCTTCTTCTTCTTCTTCCTCTTTATATTCTTCTTCAAGGACTCCTTCTTCATCTTATACTTCTTCTTCCTCAACATCTTCTTCTACCTATTCTTCTTCTTTTTCTTCTTCTTCTTCATACTCATCATCATCATCTTCTTCTTCTTTTCCCACTTCTTCGTCTCCTTATTCTTCTTCTTGTACATGTTCTTGTTCTTCTTCTTGTTCTTCTTCTTCTTCTTCTTCTTCTTTTCTTCTTCTTCTTCATTATGAACTTATTCTTCTTTTTCATCTTCTTATTCTTTTTCTTCTTCTTTTTCTTGTTCTTCTTCTTCTTCTTCTTCTTCTTCTTTTCCCTCTTCTTCTTCTTCTTATTCTTCTTCTTATTCATCTTCTTTTTCTTCTTCTTTGCCTTATTCCTCTTTTTCTTTTTTTAGTTCTTCTTCATCTTCATCTACTACTTCATATTCTTCTTCTTTTTCTTCTTCTTCTTCTTCTTCCTTGTCCTCTTCTTCTTCTTCTTCGCCTTCTTCTTCTTCTTCTTCTTCTTCTTCTTCTTCATCTTTGTGGCCATCGTCTTCTTCTTCTTCTCATTCTTATTTTCCTTCTCCTTCTGTTTCTTTTTCTTCTTCTTCTAATTCTTCTTCTTCTTCTTCTTCTTCTTCTTCTTCTTCTTCTTCTACTTCTACCTCTTCTTCTTCTTCTTCTTCTTCTTCTTCATCATTTTTTTCTTCTTCTTCTCCTACTTCCCTATTTTCTTTTGCTTCTTCTTCTTCTTTTCTTTCTTCTTCTACTTCTTCTTCTACCACTTCTACTACTTCTTCTTCTTCTTCTTCTTCCTCTTCTTCCTCTACTTGTTCGCCTTCTTCTTCTTCTTTTTGTTCTTCTTTTTGTTCTTCTTCTTCTTCTTCTTCTTCTGTATCTTAATCTTCTTCTTCTTCTTCTTCTTCTTCATCATTATCGTCATTTTTTTCTTCATCTTCTTCTTCTTATTTGCCTTCTCCTTCTTATTCTTCTTCTCCATCTTCTTCTTCTTTGTCTACTTCTACTCCTTTCTTTTCTTCTTCTTCTTCTCCTTCTTCTTCCACTTCTTCTACTACTACTTCTTCTTCTTCTTCTCCTTCTACTACTTCTTCTTCTTTTTCCTCTTCCTTTTCTGCTTCTTCCAGTATAGCTTCTTCAACTCCTTTTTCTTCTTCTTCCACTTCTTCTTTTTCATCTACATCATCTTCTTCTTCTTCTTCTTCAAATTCTTCTTCTTTTTCTTCTTCTTCAACTACTTTTTCTTCTTCTTCTTCTAATTCTTCTTCTTCATCTTCTTCTTCTTTTTCTCCTTCTTCTTTTCCTTTTTCTTCCTCTTCTTCTTCATCTTAAACATATTCTTCTTCTTCTTCTTTTTCCACTTCCTCTTCTTCTTCTTCTTCTACTTTTTCTTTCTCTTCTTCTTTCTCTTTTCCATCTTCTTCTTCTTCTTCTTCTTCCTCTACTTCTTGTTCTTCTTCTTCTTCTTCTTCTTCTTCTTCTTCTCTTCTTCTTCTTCTTCCTCTTCTTCCTCTTCCTTTTCTTCCTCTTCTTCCTCCACTTCTTCTTCTCCTTCTTCTTCTTCTTCTTATTATTCTTCTTCTACTTCTTCATCTTCTTCTTTTTCTACTACTACTTCTCCTTCCTCTTCTTGTTCTCCTTCTTCTCCTTCTTCTTCTTCTTCTTCTTCTTTGTCTCCTTCTCCATTTTCTTCTTCTTCTTCTTCTTCTTCTCCTTCTTCTTCTTCTTCTTCATCTTCTTCTTTTTCTTCGTCTTC
>JAIUJO010002752.1:17500-20000 GCA_023846275.1 Vanilla planifolia | reverse complement strand
TTTCTTCTTCTTCTTCTTTTCTTCATCTTCTTCTTCTTGTTCTTCTTCTTTTTCCACTTCTTCTTCTTCTTCTTCTTCTTCTTCTTCTTGGTTTTCTTCTTCTTCTTCCTCTTCTTATTCTTCTTTAACGACTCGTTCTTCTTCTTCTTGTTCTTCTTCTTCTTCTTTTTCTTCTTCCTCTTCTTTTTGTTCCACTTCTTCTTCTTCTTCAACATCCTCTTCTTCTTCTTCTTCTTCTTCGTTTGCTCCTTCTTTTTCTTCTTCTTCTTCTTCTTCTTCAGCTCCTCCTTCCTTTTCTTCTTCTTCTTCTTCTTCTTCTTTTTATTTTTCTTCTTCATCTTCTTCATTCCCTTTTTCCTCTTCTTCTTCTTCTTTCTCTTTTTCCTCTTCTTCTTCTTCTTCTTCATCTTTGTCTTCTTCTTTTACTTCTTCCTCCTTCTCCTCTTCTTCTTCTTCTTCTTCTTCATCTTCTTCTTATTCTCCATCTTCTTCTTCTTTTTCTAATTGTTCTTCTTTTGTTCTTCTTCTTCTTCTTCTTCTTCTTCTACTACTACTTCTTCTTCTTCTTCTTCTTCTTCTTCTTCTTCTTCTTCTTCTAATCCTTCTCCTTCTTTTTCTTCTTCTTCTTCTTCCTATTCTTCTTTTTCTTGTTGTTATTCTTTTTCTTCTTCTTTTTATTTTTCTTCATATTCTTTTTCCTCCTCTTCCATTTTTTCTTCTTCTTCTTATGCTTCTAGTTCTTCCTCTTCTTCTTATTCTAGTTCTTCTTTTTATTTTGCTTCTTCTTCTTCTTTTTATTTTGCTTCTTCTTCTTCTTCTTCAACTTCTTCCTCTTGAAATAATTCTACTTCTTCTTCTTCTTCTTAAACACTTCTTCTCCTTCTCCTTCTTCTCCTTTTTCTTCCACTTTTTTTTTCTTATTCTTCAACTTCCTCTTCTTTTTATTCTATACTTATTCTTCATCTTCTTCTTTTTCTTCTTCTTTAATTTCTTTTTCTTCTTCTTTTTCTTCTTTTTCTTCTTCTTCTTCTTCTTCTTCTTCTACTTCTTCTTTGTCGTCTTCTTCCTCATCTTCGTCTTGGTGTTCTTCTTCTTCGTACACTTTGCCTTCCTCTTCTTAATCTTCAACTTTTTCTATTTCTCCTTCCTCTTCTTGTACTTCTACTTCCTCTTCTTCTTCTTCTAGTTCTTCCTCTTCTTCTTCTTCTTCTTCTTCTTCTTCTTCTTTCTCTTCTTCTTCTTCTTTTTCTTCTTCATTTTATTCTTCTTCTTCCCCTTTCTTCCTCTTCCTCTACTTCTTCTTCTTCCTCTTCCTCTACTTCTTCTTCTTCTTGAACAACTTCTTCTTCTTCTACTTCTTTTTCTCCTCCTCCTTCTTTTTCTTATTCTTCATCTTCTTCTTTTTCCACTTCTTCTTCTCCTTCATCAAAATTTTCATTTTCTTCTTCTTCTACTTTTTCGTTTTCTACTACTTCTTCTTCTTCTTCTTATTCTTCTTCCTCTTCCTCTTCCTCTTCTTCTTCTTCTTCTTCTTCTTCTTCTCCTTCTTCTTCTTCTTCTTCTTTTTCAACTTCTCCTTCTTCTTCTTATTCTTCTTCTTTTTCTTCATCTTCTTCTTCTTCTAGTTCTTCTTCTTCTTCTTCTTCCTTCTTCTTCTTCTTCTTCTTCTTCTTCTTCTTCTTCCTTTTCTTCTTTTTCTTCTTCAACATTTTCCTCTTCTTCTTCTTCTTCTCCTTCCTGCTGTAAAGCTTTTTCTTCTTCTTCTTCTTCTTTTTCTTCTTCTTCTTCTTCTTTTTCTTCATCTTGTTCGCATTTGTCTTCTTATGGTTCTTCTTCTTCTTCTTCTTTGTTCTTCTTTTTCTTCTTATTTTTCTTCCTCTTCTTCTTCTTCTTCTACTACTTCTTCTCGTTCTTCTTCTTCTTCTTCTTCTTCTTCATCTGCTTCACCTTCTTCCTCTGCTTCTTCTTCTACTTCTTTTTCTTCATCAACATCTTCTTCTTCTTCATCTTCTTCTTCTTCCCCTTCTAATTCTTCTTCTTCATCATCTACTTCTTTTTTGTCTTTTTCCACATCTTTGTCTTTGTCTTCTTCTTCATCTTCCTCTTCGTCTTTCTCTTCTTCATCTTCATCTTCTTCTCCTTCTCCCTCTTCTTCTTGCTCTTCTTCTACTTCTACTTCCTCTTCTTCTTCTTCTAGTTCTTCATCTTCTTCTTGTTCTTCATCATCTTCTTTTTATTCTGCTTCTTCTTCTTTTGTTTCTTATTCTACTTTTCTTCTTCTTCTTCTTCTTCTTCTTCTCCTTCTTTTTCTTCTTCGTCATCAACTTCTTCTTCTTCTTCTGCAACAACTACTACTTCGTCATCTTCTTCTTCTTCCTCTATTTCTACTACTACTTCTTCTTCTTCCTCTTCATCATCTTCTTCAACTATGTTTTCTTCTTCCACCACAACTTCTTTTTCTTCTTCTTTTTCTTCTTCTTTTTGTTCTTCTTCTTCCTCT
>JAIUJO010002752.1:5000-10000 GCA_023846275.1 Vanilla planifolia | reverse complement strand
TTCTTCTTCTTTTTCTTCTTTTACTTCTTCTTATTCAACTTCTCCTTCTTCTTCTTCTTCTTTTTCTTCTTCCCTCTTTTTTCTTCTTCTTCTTCTTATTCTTCTTTTTATTCTTCTTCAGACCAACTACTTTTTCTTCTTCTTCTTCTTCTTCTTCATCTTATTCTTGTTCTTCTTCTTCTTCTTCTTCTGCTCCTTCTCCTTCTTCTTCTTCCTCACTTAATTCTTGTTCTCCTTTTTCTTCTACTTCGTCTACTTTTTCTTCTTCTTCTCCTTCTACTACTTCTTCTCCTTCTCCTTGCCCTTATTCTTCTTCTTCATTGTCTTCCCTTTCTTTTTCTTTTACTTCTTCTTCTTCTTATTCTTCTTCTTCTACTTCTTTTTCTTCTTCGTCTTCTTCTTCTTCCTCTCCTTCCTCTTCTTCTTCTTCTTCTTCATTTTCCTATTCTTATTCTTCTTCTTTTTCTTCATCTTTTTATTCTTCTTCTTCTTCTTCATCTTCTTGTTCTTCTTCTTCTTGCTCTTCTTCCACTTCTTCTATTTATTCTCCTTCTTCTTTTCCTCCCCACATTCTTCCTCTACCTCTTGTTCTACATTGTTTACTTCTGCTTCTACTTCTTCTTCTTCTTCATCTTCTTCTTCTTCTCCTTCTTCTTCCTCTACTTCTTCTTCTCCTTCATCTTCCCCGTCTCTTTCTTCTTCTTCCTCTTCATCATCATCATCTTCTTTTTCTTCATTTTCTTCTTCTTCTTCTTCTAATTCTTCTTTGTTTTCTTCCTCATGTTTATCTTGGCCTTCTACTTCTTTGTCTTATTCGTCTTTCTCTTATTTATCTTCCACTTCATCTCCTTCGTCTTTTTCTTCTTCTACTTCGACTTCCAATTCTTCCTCTTCTTCTTCTTCTACTTCTTCTTTTTCTTCTACATCATCATCATCGTCATCGTCTTCTTTTTCTTCTTCTTCTTCTTCTTCAACTTCGTCGTTGTCTGTTTCTTCTTCTTCTTCTCCTTATTTTCCTTCTCCTCCTCCTTCTTCTTCTTTTTGTTTGCCTTCTCGTTCTCCATCTTCTTCTTCTCCTTCTTCTTCTTCATCTTCTACTTTTACTTTTTCTAGTTCTTCTTCTTCATCTTCATCTTCTTCTTCTTCTTCTTCTTTGACTTCTACTTCTTCTTCCTCTTCTTCTTCCTATTGTTCTTCATCTTCTTAGTTCTTCTTCTTCTTCTTCTTCTACTTCTTCAACTTCTTTTCTTCTTCTTCTTCTTCTTCTTCTTCTTCTGCTTCTTCCTCTACTTCTTCTTTTTTTGCTTCTTCTTCTTCTTCTTCTTCTTTTTCTTCTTCTTCTACTTCTTCTTCTTCTCCTTATTCTCTTCTTCTTCTTCTTCTTCATCTTCTACTTGTTCATCATCACCATCTTCTTCTTCTTCTTTTTCATCATCGCTATCTTCTTCTTCTCCTTCTTCTTCTTCTTCTTCTTCTTTTACTACTACTACTTCTTCTTCTTCTTCTTCTTCTTCTTCTTATTCTCCATCTTCTTGTTTTTCTTTGCCTTGTCCATCTATTTCTTCTCCTTCTTCTTCTTCTTCTTCTTCTACATTTTCTGCTTCTCCTCGTCTTTCATCTTCTTCTTCTTCTTCTTCTTCTTGTTCTTTTTCTTCTTCTTCTTCTTGTTCTTTTTCTTCTTCTTCTTCATCTTCTTCTTCAACTTCTCCTCCTCCTTCTTCTTCTTCTTCTTCTTTTCTTTTTCTTCTTCTTCTTCTTCTTTTTCTTCTTCTTCTTCTTCTTCCTTTTCCTCTTCCTCTTCTTCTTCATCTTCCTCTACTACTTCCCCTTTTATCTTCTTCATCTTCTTCTTCTTCTTTTTATTCTTCTTCATCTTCTTCTCCTTGTTGTTCTTCTTTTTCTTCTACGTCTTCTTCTTCCTCCTCTTCTCCTTCTTCTATAACTTCCTTTTTTTCTTCCTCCTCTTCTTCTTCTACTTCTTCTCTTCTTTCTCTTTTTCTTCTTCATCTTTTTCTTTTTGAACATCTTCTTCCTCTTCTTCTTCTTTTTCTTTAATAATTTCTTCTTCTTCTCCTTCTTGTATATTTCTTCCCCTTCTTCTTCTTCTTTTTCAACTTCCCCTTCTTTTTGTTCTGCCTCTTCATCTTCTTCTTCTTCATGTTCTTCAATTTCTTCATCTTCGTCTTCTTCTTCTTCTTCTTCGACTTCTATTTCTTCTTCTACTTCTTCTTCTTCTTCCTATTCTTCTTCTTCTACTACTAGTTCTTCTTCTTCTTCTTCTTCTTCTGCTTCTTCCTCTTCTTCTTCTTCTTCTTCTTCTTCTTCTTCTACTTCTTCTTCTTCTTCTTCTTCTTCTTCTTTTTCTTCTTCTTCTACTTCTTCTTCTTCTTATTATTCTCTTCTTCTTCTTCTTCTTCTTCTTCTTCTTCTACTACTTGTTCATCATCGCCATCTTCTTCTTCTTCTTTTTCATCATCGCTATCTTCTTCTTCTCCTTCTTCTTCTTCTTCTTCTTCTTCTACTATTACTACTACTACTTCTTCTTCTTCTTCTCCTTCTTCTTGTTCTTCTTTGCCTTCTCCATCTTTTACTTCTCGTTCTTCTTCTTCTTCTTCTTCTTATTCTTCTTCTTCTACTTTTTCTGCTTCTCCTCGTCTTTCTTCTTCTTCTTCTTCTTCTTGTTCTTGTTCTTTTTCTTCTTCTTCTTCTTCTTCTTCTTCAACTTCTCCTCCTCCTTCTTCTTCTTCTTCTTTTCTTTTTCTTCTTCTTCTTCTTCTTTTTCTTCTTCTTCTTCTTCTTCCTCTTCCTCTTCCTCTTCTTCTTCATCTTCCTCTTCTACTTCCCCTTTATTTTCTTCATCTTCTTCTTCTTCTTTTTATTCTTCTTCATCTTCTTCTCCTGGTTGTTGTTCTTTTCCTTCTACTTCTTCTTCTTCTTCTTCCTTTTCTTCTTCTTCTAGTACTTCCTTTTTTTCTTCCTCCTCCTCTTCTTCTTCTACTTCTTCTCTTCTTCCTCTTATTCATCTTCAACTTTTTCTTCTTGAACATCTTCTTCCTCTTCTTTTCCTTTTTCTTTAACATTTTCTTCTTCTTCCCCTTCTTCATCTTTTTCAGCTTTCCCTTCTTTTTCTTCTACTTCTTCATCTTCTTCCAATTCATCTTCTTCAATTTCTTCATTTTCTTCTTCTTCTACTACTTCTTTTTTGCCTTCTTCCTCATTTTCGTCTTGGTCTTCTTCTTCTTCTTCTTCCTCTTCGTCTTCCTCTTCTTCATCTTCATCTTCTTCTCCTTCTTCTTCCTCTTCTTCTACTTTTACTTCCTCTTCCTCTTCTAGTTCTTCTTCTTCTTCTTTTCCTTCTTTTTCTTTTTCTTCTTCTTCCTCTTCGTCTTCTTTTTCCTAAACATCTCCTTCTCCTTCTTCTTCTTTTTCTTCCTCTTCTTCTTCTCCTTCATCAACATCTTCTTCTTCTTCTTCTTCTTCTTCTTTTTGCTCTTTTTCTTCTTCTCCTCCTCCTCCTCCTCCTCCTCCTTCTTCTTCTTCTTTTTCTTTTTCTTCTTCTTCTTTTTCCACTAGTTCTTCTTCAACTTCTACTTCCTCTTCTTCTTCTTCTCCTTCTTTTTCCTCTTCTCCTTCTTCTTCCGCTTCGTCTTCTCCTTTGTCAACATCTTTTTCTTCTTCTTCTTCTTCTTCTCCTTCCACTTCTTCTTCTACTACTACTACTACTTCTTCTTTTATGTCTTCTTCTTCTTCTTCTTCTTCATCTTTTACTTCTTCCTCTTCTTCTTCTTCCTCTTGTTCTTCTTCTTCTTCATCATCATCTTCTTCTTCTTCTTCTTTTTCTTCTTCTTCTTCTTCTTCTTCTTCTTCTTCTTCTGCTTCTCCTTTTTCTCCTTCTTCTTCTTCTTTTTCTTCTTCTTTTTCTTCTATTTCCTCCTCTTTATATTCGTCTTCAACTGCTTTTTTTCCTTCACCTTCTACTTGTTCTTCTTGTTCTTCTTTTTATTCTTCTTCTACTTCCTCTTCTTCTTCTTCTTCTTCTTCTTCTTCCTCTTCTTCTTCTCCTTCTTCTTCTTCTTCTTCTTCTTCTTTTGCTTGTCCTTCTTCTTCTTTTTCTTCTTCTTCCTTTTTATTTCTTATTCCACTTGCTTTTCTTCTTCTTCTTCTTCTTGAACGTCTTCTTCCTCTTCTTCTTCTTCTTCTTAAACATCTTCTACTTCTTCACTTTCTTCTCCTTCTCCTTCTTCCTCCCCTCTTTCTTCTTCTCCTTCTTGTTCTATTCTTTCTACTTCTGCTTCATCTTCTTTTTCTTCTTCTTCTTCTTGTTCTTCTTCTTCTCCTCGTTCTTCTTCTTCTTCATCTTCTCATTCTCTTTCTTTTGCTTCTTCTTCATCATCATCACCTTCTTCTTCTTCTTCGTCTTCTTCATTATCATCATCCTCATCTTCGTCTTGGTCTTCTTCTTCATCTTCCTCTTCGTCTTCCTCTTCTTCATCTTCGTCTTCTTCTCCTTCTCCCTCTTCTTCTTCTCCTACTTCCTCTTCTTCTTCTAGTTTTTCTTCTCCTTCTTCTTCTTCATCTTCTTCTTCTTATGCTTCTTCTTCTTTTGTTTCTTATTCTACTTGTTCTTCTTCTTCTTCTTCTTCATCAACATCTTCTTCTTCTTTTTCTTCTTCTTTTTCTTCTTCATCATCAACTTCTTCTTCTTCTACTACCACTACTACTTCTTCTTCATCTTCTACTTCTTCTTTGCCTTCTCCTTCTCCTACAACTTCGCCTTCTTCATCTTCTTCTTCTTCCTCTATTTCTACTACTTCTTCTTCTTCTTCTTTTTCTTCTTCCTCTTCATCTTCTTCTTCAACTATGTTTTCTTCTTCCACCAATACTTCTTCCTCTTCTTCTTCTTCTTTTTCTTCTTCAACTTTTTCTTCTTCTTCTTCCACTTCTTCTTCCTCTTCTTCTTCTTCTTCTTCTTCTTCAACTCCTTCTTCTTCTTTTTCTTC
>JAIUJO010003251.1:40000-42577 GCA_023846275.1 Vanilla planifolia | reverse complement strand
TCTTTTAATTCTTCATCTTCTTCCTCTTTTTCTTCAACTACATCAACTTTTGCTTTTTCGACTTCTACTTCTTGTTTTTCTTCTTGTTCATGTTCTTCTTCTTCTTCTTCTTCAACTTCTTCTTCTTCTTCTTCATCATCATCTTCTTCTTCTTCTACTTATTTCTTCTTCTTCTTCTTCTTCTTATTTCTTCTTCTTCTTCTTCTTCTTCTTTTTCTTCCTCTTCTTATTTTTTGACATCTTATTCTTCTTATTCTTCTTCTTCTTCTTCTTATTCTTCTTCTGCTTCTACTTCTTTTTCTTCTTCTATTTCTTCTTTTTCTGCATCTTATACTTCTTCTCCTTCATCATCTTCTTTCTTCTTCTTCTTCTTCTTCTTCTTCTTCATCTTCTTCTTCTTCTTCCTCTTCTTCATCTTCTTCTTTTTCTTCTTGTTCTTCTTCTTCATCTTCTTCTACTTCTTCTTTTGTTTCATGTTCCTCTTATTCCTTTTCTTCTTCTTCTCCTTATTCTTTTTACTTCTTCTACTACTTCTTCCTCTTCTTCTTCTTCTTCTTCTTCTTCTTTTCTTCTTCTTCTTCTTCTTCTTTCTTTTCTTCTACTTTTTCTTCATCATCTTCTTTTTAATTCTTCTTCTTCTTCTTCTTGTTCTTCTTTTTCTTCTTCTTGTTCTTCTTTTTCTTCTTCTGCTTCTACTTCCTCTAATTCTTCTTCTTCGTCTTCGTCTTCTTCTTCTTCTTCGTATTCTTCTTCTTCTTCTTCTTCTTGTTCTTCTTCTTCTTCTTGCTCTTCTTCTGCTTCTTCTACTTCTCCTTCTTCTTCTTCTTATTCTTCTTGTTCTTCTTCTTCTTCTTCCTTTTCTTCATCTTCTTCTTTATTATCTTCTTTTTATTCTTCTTCTTCTTCTTGTTGTTGTTGTTCTTCTTCTTCCGCTTCTACTTCTTCTAATTCTTCTTCTTCTTTGTCTTCGTCTTCTTCTTCTTCTTCCTCTTCCCTATATTCTTCATCCCCTTCTTCAACTACATCATCTTCTTCTCTTCTTCCTATTCTTCTTCTTCTTCTTCTTCTTCTTCTTCTTCTTCTTCTTCTTCTTCTTTTTCTCCTTCTTCTTCTTCCTCTTCTTCTTCTTCTTCTATTACTTTTCCTTTTTCTTGTTCTTCATGTTGTTCTTCTTCTCTTTCTTCTTCTTCTTCTTCTTCTTCTTCTTCTTCTCTTCTAGTTCTTCTTCTTCTTCTTCTTCTTCTTCTTCTTCTTCTGCTTCTTCTTCTTCTTCTTTTACTTCTTCTTCATCTTCTTCTTGTTCTTCATCTTCTTCTTTCTTCTTCTTCTTCTTCTTCTTCTTCATTTTCGAGATTTTCTTTTTCTTTTTCTTCATCTTCTTCTTCTTTTTCTTCTTCTTCTTCTACTTTGTGATCTTTTTCTTCTTCTCCTTCTTTTTCTAATTCTTTTTATTCTTCTTTTGCTTTCCCTACTTCTTCTTCTTCTTCTTCTTCTTCATCTTCTTCTTTTCCATCTTCTACTTCTTCTTCTTCCTCTTCTTCTTCTTCTTCTTCTTCTTCCTCTTTTCATTCTTCCTCTTCTTTCTCTTCTTCTTCATCTACTTCAACTTTTTATTTTTTTACTTCTTTTTCTTCTTCTTTTACTTCTTGTTCATGTTCTTCTTCTTCTTCTTCTTCTTCTTCTTCCTCCTCCTCTTCTTCTTATTTTTCGTCATCTTCTTCTTATTCTTCTTCTTCTTCATCAACATCGTCATCTTCTTCTTCTACTTCTACTTCTTCTTTTTTCTTCTTCTTCATCATCATCATCATCTTCTTCTTCTTCTTCTTCAACTTCTTCATCATCTTCATCTTCATCTTCTTCTTCTTCTTCTTCTTCTTCTTCTTCTTTCATTTTGTGCTTATTCCTCATCTTCTTCTTTCTTTTCTTCTTTCTTCTTCTTCTTCTTCTTCTTCCTCTTTTTCTTCTTCTTCTTCTCATTCTTCTTCTTCTTCTTCTTTTTCTTCTTCTTCTTCTTATTCTTCTACCTTTTCTTCTTCTTCTTCATCTTCATCTTCTTTTTATTCCTCTTCCTTTTCTTCTTCTTCTTCTTCTACTTCTGCTTCTACTTCTTCTAATTCTTTTTCCTCTTCGTCTTCTTCTTCTTCTTCTTCTTATTCTTCTTCTTATTCTTCTTCCCTTTATTCTTCATTTTCTTCTTCCTCATCTTCTTCTTCTTCTTCTTATTCTTCTTCTTCTACTACTTCTTCTTCTTCTTCTTTTTCTTCTCCTTCTTCTTTTTTCCTATTCTTCTTCTTGTTAAACTTTTCTTTTTCTTATTCTTCATGTTGTTCTTCTTCTTTTTCTTCTTCTGCTTCTTCTTCTTCTTCTTTTACTTCTTCTTCTTCTGCTTCTTATTATTCTTCTTCTTTTTCTTCTTATTTTTTCCTCTTCTACTTCTTCTTCTTGTTCTTCTACTTCTTCTGCTTTTTCTTCTTCTTTCTTCTTTTTCTTCTTCTTCTTCTTCTTCTTCTTCTTCTTGTTCTTTTTCTCTTCTTCTTCTTCTTTTTCATTATCTTTTTCATCTTCTTCTACTTTTTC
>JAIUJO010003251.1:30000-32500 GCA_023846275.1 Vanilla planifolia | reverse complement strand
CATCATCATCTTCTTCTTCTTGTTCTTCTTGTTTTCCTTCTTCTTTTTCTACTTCTTCTTTTTTGACTTCTTTTTCTTCTTGTTGTTGTTGTTCTTCTTCTTTTACTACTACTACTACTATACTACTACAACTTTTTCTTCTTCTACATCTTCTGTTTTTCTTCTTCTACTTCTACTACTTCTTCTTCTTCTTCTTCTTCTTCTACTTGTTCTTCTTCTTCTTTTTACTCATCTTCTTCTTCCTCTACTACTTCTTATTTCTCTACTTCTTATTCATCTTCTTCTTTTGCTACTTGTTCTTCTTCTTCTTCTCCTTCTTCTGCTTCTTTTTCTTCTCCTTCTTCGTCTACTTCTTCCTCTTCTTATTTTTCATCTTCTTCTTGTCATTTTTGATCTTCTTCTTCTTCTTCTTCTTCTTCTTCTCCTTCTTCTGCTTATTCTTCTTCTACTTTTTCTTCTTCTTCTTCTTCTACTTCTTCTTCTACTTGTTCTTCTTCATCATCTTCTTCTTCTTTTTCTTCTTCTTCTTCTTCTTCTTCTTCTTCTTCTTCTTCTTTTCTCATCCCTCTTCTTTTTAGTCTTCTTCTTCTAATTCTTTTTCTTCTTCTTCTTCTTCTTCTATATCTACTTCTTCTTCTTCTTCTTTTCTTTTTCTTCTTCTTCTTCTTATTCTTCTTCTTTTTCTTCTTCCTCCTCTTCTTCTTCTTCTTCTTTTTCTTCTTCTACTTCTTCTTCTTCTTCTTCTTCTTCTTCTTCTTTCTCTACTTCTTGTTCATCTTCTTCTTTTGCTGCTTGTTCTTCTTCTTCTTCTTCTTCTTATTCTTCTAATTCTACTGTTACTTCTTCTTCTTCATCTTCTTCTTCTTCATCTTCTTCTTCTACTACTTCTTGTTATTTTTCAACTTCTTTTTCCCATTCTTCTTCTTCTTCTTCTTCTTCTTCTTCTACCTCTTCCCCTTCTTCTTCTTCTTCTTCTTCTTCTTCTTCTTCTTCTTCTTCTTATATCTTTCTTCTTCTTTTCATTTTTCTTCTTCTTCCTCTTCTTCTTCTTTCTTTTCTCCTTCTTCTACTTCTTCTTCTTATTATTCTTCTTCTTCTTCTTCTTTTACTTCTTCTTCTTATTCTTCTTCTTCCTCTTCTTCTTCTTCTTAATCTGCTTCTTCATCTTCTTTTTCTTTACTTCTACTTGTTCTAAGTCTGCATCTTCTTCTTCTTCTTCGTCTTCTTCTTACTCTTCTTCTTCTTCTTCTTCTGCTTCTTCTTCTTATTCTTCTTCTTCTTCTTCTTCTTCTTCCTTTACTTCTTCTTCTTCTTATTTTTCTTCTTCCTCTTCTTCTTCTTCTTCATCTGCCTCTTCATCTTCTTTTTCTCTACTTCTACTTTTTCTACTTCTACATCTTCTTCTTCTTCTCCTTAATCTTCTTCTTCTCCCTCTTCTACTTCTTCTTCTTGTTCTTATTGTTGTTGTTGTTCTTCTTCTGCTTCTTCTTCTTCTTCTACTTCAACTTTTCCTTTTTCATCTTCTTCTTCTTCTTCTTCTTCTTCTACTTCTGTTTCTTCTTCTTCTTATTCTTCCTCTTCTTCTTCTTCTACTTCTCCTTCTACATCATTTTCTTCTTCTTCTTCTTCTTTTTCTTTTTTTTCCTCTTTTTCTTGTTCTTGTTCTTCTTCTTCTTCTTCATTTTCTTCTTCTCTTCTTCTTTTTTTACAACATCATCTTCTTCTAATTCTTCTTCTTCGTCTTCTTCTGCTTCTTCTTCTTCTTCTTCTTCTTATTCTTCTTCTTCTATACTTCTTCATTCTTCTTCTTATTCTTCTTCTTTTACTTCTTCTTCACCATCTTCTTTCTTCTTCTTCTTCTACTTCTTCATCTTCTTCTTCTTCTTCTTCTTCTTTTTCTACTTCTTCTTTTGCTTCTTCTTCCACTTAGTCCTCTTCTTCTTCTTCTTCTTCTTCTTCTTCTACTACTACTATTAGTACTACTCCATCTTCTTCTTCTTCTTCTTCTTCTTCCACTTCTTCTTCTTCCTCCTCTTCTTCTTCTTCTTCTTCATCTGCTGCTTCTTCTTCTTCTTCTTCTTCTTCTTCTTCTACTACTACTACTTCTTCTAATTTTTCTAATTCTCTATTTTCTTCTTCATCTTCTTCTTCTTCTTATTCTCTTTATTCTTTATCTTCTTCTTCATCTTCTTCTTGTTCTTCTTTCTCATCATCTTTATCTTCTTCTTTTTCTTCTTCTTCATCTTCTTCTTTCCTTCTTCTTCTTCTTCTTCTTCTCCTTCTTCTTCTTCTTCTACTTCTTCCTTTTCTTCTTCTTCTTCTTCTTCTTCTTCTTCTTCTTCCTCTTTCTCTTCTTCTAGTTCAACTTTTTCTATTTTATCTTCTTCTTCTTGGTCTTCTTCTCTTTCTTCTGGTTTTTCTTCTTCTTCTTCTTCTCCCTCTTCTTCTACTTCGGCATTTTCTTTTCCGTTTTCTTCTTCTTGTTCTTCTTGACGTTCTT
>JAIUJO010003251.1:15000-17500 GCA_023846275.1 Vanilla planifolia | reverse complement strand
CTTCTATTAGCTCTTGTTTTTCAACTTCTTCTTTCTTCTTCTTCTTCTTCTACTACTTTTTCTTCCTCATCTTCATCTTTCTTTTTCTTCTTCTACTTCTTCTTCTTCTTCTCCTTCTTCAACTTCTTCTTCTTCATCTTCTACTACTTCTTTCTTTACTTCTTCTTCTTCTCCTTCTTCTACAACATCTTTTTCTTATATTTTTTTCTTTTTCGTCTTCTACTTTTTCTTCTTCAACTTCTTTTTCTCCTTTTGCTTCTTTTAATTCTTTTTCTTCTTATTCTTTCTTCTTCTTCCTCTTCTTCTTCTTCTTCATCACCATCATTTTCTTCTTCTTTTTCTTTTGCTTCCGTTTCTTCTTCTACTTTTACTTCATCTTCTTCTTCTTCTTCTGATACTACTTCTACTACTTGCTCTTCTTCTTCTTCTTCTTCTGTCTTCTTCCTCTTCTTCTTCTTCTACTACTTCTACTACTTCTTCTTACGCTTGTTTTTCTTCTTTTCTTCTTCTTCTTCTTCTTCTTGGGGTTTTTCTTCTTCTTCCTCATCTTCTACTTCTTCTTCTTCTTCTCCTTCTTCTTCTCCTTTTTCATCTTCTTTGTCTTCTTCTTCTACTTCTTCTTCTTCTTTTTCATTGTCGTCTTCTTTGTCTTCTTCTTCTTCTTCTTCTTGTTTTCTTCCTCTTCTTCTTCATCATCATCATCATCTTCTTCTTCTTCTTCTTCTCCATCTTCTTCATCTTCTTCTTCTTCTTCTCCATCTTCTTCTTCTTCTTCTTCTTCTTCTTCTTCCTTTTCTTCTTCTTCTTCTTCTTCTTCTTTCACCTCTTCATTTTCTACTTCTTCTTCTTCTTCTTCTTCTTCTCCTTCTTCTTATTGTTCTTTTTATTATTATTATTTTTCTTATTTCTCTTCTTCTTCTTCTTCTTCTTCTACTACTTTAACTTCCTATTTTTCTTCTTATTGTTGTTGTTGTTCTTCTTCTTCTTCTTCTTTTTCTTTTTCTATTTCTCCTTCTTCTTCCTCTTCTTCCTCTTCTTCCTCTTCTGCTTGTTTTCTTATTTTTCTTCTGCTTCTTCTTCTTCTAATTGTTTTTCACTTTCTTCTTATTCTTCTTCTTCTTTTTGTTCTTCTTCTTCTTCTACTTCTTCTTTAACTACATTTATATTTTCTACTTCTTCTTCTTTCTTCTTTCTTCGTCTTCTACTTCTTCTTTTTCATCATCATGTTTCTTTTTCTTCTTCTTCTTTTTCTTCTTCATCTTCTTCTTCTTCTTCCTATTCTTTTACTTCTTTTTCTTCTTCTACTACTGCTCTTTCTTCTTCATCTTCTTCTTCTTCTTCATCTTCTTTCTTCCTCTTCTTATTCTTATTCTTCTTCTTAATCTTTTTCTTCTTCTTCTTTTTCTTCTTTTTCCTTTAATTCTTCTACTTTTTCTTCATCATCTTCATCTTCTTCTTCTTCTTCTTCTTCCACATCTTCTACTACTACTACTACTTCTTCTACTTCTTCTCTTCTTCTTTTTTCTTCTTCTTCTTCTTTTTCTTCTTCTTTTTCGTCTTTTTCTTGTCGTTCATCTTCTTCGTGTTCTTCTTCTTCTTTTTCTTCTTCTTCTTCGTCTTCTTCTTCCTCTTCTTCTTTTCTTCTACTTCCTACTCTTCTTCTTCTTCTTCTTCTTCTCATTCTTATTCTTCTTCTTCTTCCTCTTTTTCTTCTAAGACTTCAACTTTTGCTTTTTCTTCTTCTTGTTCTACTTCTTCTTTTTCTACTTCTTCTTCTTCTTCTTCTTCAACTACTTGTTCTTCTTATCTTTCTTTCTTCTTCTTCTTCGTCTTCTTCTCCTTCTTCCTCTTCTTTTACTTCTTCTTCTTCTTCTTCTTCTTCTTCTTCTTCTTTTCTTCTCCTTCTCCTCCTCTTTAATCTACATATTTTTCTTTATCTTCTTCTTCTTCTTCTTCTTCTTCTTCTTCCTCTTCTCCTTCTTCTTCTACATCTTCTTCTTCTTCTTCTTCGTCTTCTTCTTCTTTTTCTTCTACTTGTTCTTCTTCTTCTACTTCTTTTTTTACTTCTTCCTCTTCTTCTACTTCTTCTTTTTCTTCTTCTTCTTCTTCTTCTCTTTCTTCTTATCTTCTTATTCTTCTTCTTCTTTTTGTTCTTATTCTTCTTCTTTTTCTTCTTCTTTGACTGCTTCTTCTTCTTATTATTATTCTTCTTCTTCTTCATCTTCTTCTTCTTCTTCTTCTTTTTTCTACTTCTTCTTTGTCTTCTTCTTCTTCTTCTTATTCTTGGTCTTCTTCCTCTTCTTATTCTTCTCTTTCTTCTTACTCCTCTTCTTCTTCTTCAACATCTTCTTCTTGTTCTTCTTCTTTCTCTTATTCTTCTTTTTTTCTCTTTCTTCTTATACTTCAACATTTGCTTCTTCTTCTTCTTCTTCTTTTTCTTCTTTTTCTACTTCTTTTTTTTCCTCTTCTTCTTCTTCTTTTGCTTGTTCTTCTTCTTCTT
>JAIUJO010003622.1:35000-40000 GCA_023846275.1 Vanilla planifolia | reverse complement strand
GGAGAGGAAAAAGGAGAAGTGGATGAAGAAGAAGAAGAAGAAGGAGGAGAAGGAGAAGAAGAAGAAGAAGAAGAAGAAGAAGAAGAAGAAGAAAGACAAGGAGACGAAGGAGAAGGAGAAGAGCAAGAAAAAGGAGAAGAAGAAGAAAAAGAATGAGAAGAAGAAGATGAAGGAGGAGAAGAAAAAGAATAATGAGAAGAAGAAGAAGAAGAAGAAGAAAAGGAAGAAAGAGAAGAAGAAGAAGAATTTGAAGATGACGAAGAAGAAGAAGAACGAGAATTTGAAGGAGAAGAAGAAGAGGAAGAAGAATAAGGAGAAGAAGAGGAAGAAGAAGAAGAAGAAGAACAACAACAAGAAGAAGTAGAAGAAGGAGAAGGACACGAACTAGATGGAGAAGAGGAAGAAGCATGAGAAGAAGAAGAAGAAGAGGGAGAAGAACAAGGAGAAGGAGATGGAAAAGAAGAAGAAGATGGAGAAGAAGAAAAGAAGAAAAAGTAGAAGGAGAAGAAGGAGAATAAGAAGAAGAAGAAGAAGAAGAACAAGAAGAAGAAGAAGAAGAAGATGGACAAGGAGAAGAAGGAGAAGGAGATGAACGAGAAGGAGAAGAGAAAGAAGGACGAGAAGAAGAAGAAGAAGAAGAGGGAGAAGAAGAAGGAGAATTAGAAGGAGAAGAAGAAGAAGAAGGAGAAGAAGAACAGAAGAAGAAGTAGAAGGAGAAGAAGAAGAAGAAGAAGAAGAAAGATGAGGAGAAGAAGGAGAAGGAGAATAAGGAGAAGGTGAAAAGGAAGGAGGAGAAGATGGAGAAGAAGAAGAAGGAGAAGAAGAAGAATTAAAAGAAGAAGAAGAAGAAGGAGAAGAAGAAGTAGAAGAAGGAGGAGAAGAAAAGAAAGAAGGAGAAGAAGAAGAAGAAGAGGAAGAAGAAGAAGAAGAAGAAGAAGAAGGAGGAGAAGAAGAAGAAGTAGGAGAAGCAGGAGAAGAAAAAAGAAGAAGAAGAAGGAGAAGAAGGAGAAGAAGAAGAAGAAGAAGAAGAAGAAGGAGAAGAAGAAAAAGGAGACAAAGAAGAAGGAGAACAAGGAGAAGATGAACAAGAAGAAGAAGAAGAAGAGGAAGAAGAAGAAGAAGAAAAAGAAGAAGAAGAAGAAGGCGAAGAAGAGGAAGGAGAAGGAGAAGTAGAAGGAGGAGAAGAAGAAGAAGAAGAAGACAAAGAAGAAGAAGAAGAAGAAAGAGAAGGAGAAGAAGAAGAAGGAGAAGAAGAGGAAGGAGAAGGAGAAGAAGAAGGAGCAGAAGAAGGAGAAGAGGAGGAAGAAGAAGAAGCAGAAGAAATGATGATGATGAAGAAGAAGAAGAAGAAGGAGAGGGAGAAGAAGAAAAGGAGAGGGAGAAGAAGAAGAAGGAGAAGAAAAAGAAGAAGAAGAAGAAGGAGGAGGAGAAGAAGAAGAAGAAGAAGGGGAAGAAGGAGAATAAGAATAATAAGAAGAAGAAGAAAGAGAAGAAGGAGAAGGAGAAGAAGATGCTGGAGAAGAAGAAAAAGGAGAAGAAGAAGAAAAAGGAGAAGGAGAAGAAGAACAAGAAGAAGAAAAAGAAGAATAAGAAGAGGAAGAAGAAGGAGAAGAAGGAGACGGTGGAGAGAAGCAGCAGAAGAAGAAGAAGAAGGAGAAGAGGAAGAAGAAGAAGGAGAAGAAGAAGGAGAAGGAGAAGAAGATGTAGATGAAGAAGGAGAAGAAGAAGGAGAAGAAGAAGGAGAAGAAGAAGAACACCAAGAGGAGAAAGAAGAAGAAGGAAAACAAGGCGAAGAAGGAGAAGATGGAGAAGAAGAAGAAGAAGAAAAAGAAGAAGAAGAAGAAGAAGAAGGAGTAGAAAGAGAAGAAGGAGAAGAAGAAGAAGAAGAAGAAGAAGAGGTGGAAGAGGAAGAAGAACATAAAGGAGGAGGAGAAGAAGAAGGGGAAGAAGAAGGAGAAGAAGGAGAAGTAGAAGAAGAATAGGAAGAAGAACGAAGAGATGAAGAAGGAGAAGGAGGAGGAGAAGAAGAAGGAAGAAGAAGGAGAACAAGAACAACAAGCATTAGAAGAAGGAGAAAAAGAATGATGAAGAAGGAGGAGCAGGAGAAGAAGAGGAAGAAGAAGAAGAAGAAGAAGAAGAAGAATTAGAAGAAAAAGAGGAAGAAGAAGATGGAGAAGAAGAAGGAGAAGGAGAAGAAGAAGATGAAGAAGGAGAAGAAGAAGAGGAAGTAGAATAAAAAGATGGAGAAGAAGGAGAAGGAGAAGGAGAAGAAGAAGAAGGAGGAGAAGAAGAAGTTGTGGGAGAAGAAGAAGATGAAGAAGAAGAAGAAGAAGAAGAAGAAGAAGGAGAAGAAGGAGGAGAAGAAGAAGAACAAGTAAAAAAAGGAGGAGGAGAAGAAGAAGAAGAAGGAGAAGGAGAAGAAGAAGAAGAAGAAGAAGAAGAATAAGAAAAATAAGAAGAAGAGGAAGAAGAAGTGGAAGAAGAAGGAGAAGAAAAAGGAGGAGAAGAAGAAGAATAAGAAGGAGAAGGCAAAGAAGTAGAAGAGGAAGAAGAAGAAGAAGAAGAAGAAGAAGAAGAATAAGAAGAACAAGAAGAAAAAGAAGCAGAAGGAGGAGAAGAAGAAGATGAAGAAGAAGGAGAATAAGAGGAAGGAGAAGAAGAATAAGAAGGAAGAAGGAGGAGGAGGAGAAGAAGAGGAAGAAGGAGAAGGAGAAGAAGAAGAAGAAGGAGAAGAAGAAGGAGAAGAGGATGAACAAGAAGAAGAAGAAGAAGAAGAAGAGGAGGAAGTAGAAGAAGAAGAAGGAGAAGGAAAAGAAGAAGGAGGAGGAGAAGAAGAAGAAGAAAAAGATGAAGACGAAGAAGAAGAATAAGAAATAGAAGGAGGTGAAGAAGAAGAAGTAGGAGAAGAAGGAGAAGGAGAAGAGATGAACAAGGACAAGAAGAAGAAGAAAAAGAAGAAGAAGAAGAAGAGGAAGAGGAAGAAGAAGAAGAAGAAGGAAAAGGAGAAGAAGAAGAAGATGAAGAAGAAGAAGAAAAAAATTAATGTGAAGAAGAAGAAGAAGAAGAAGAAGAAGAAGAAGAAGAAAAAGAAGGAGAAGAAGAAGAACTAGTAGAAGGAGGAGAAGAAGAAGAAGTAGAAGAAGAAGGAGAAGAAGAAGAAGAAGAAGAAGAAGAAGAAGTGGAAGAAGAAGGAGAAGAAAAAGGAGAAGTAGAAGAATAAGAATAAGGAGAAGACAAAGAAGTAGAAGAGAAGAAGAAGAATTAGAAGAAAAAGTAGAAGATGATGAAGAATAAGAAGAAGAAGAAAAAGAAGAAGAAGAAGAAGGAGATTAAGAAGGAGAAGGAGAAGGAGAAGTGGAAGAAATTGAAGGAGAAGAATAGGATGGAGAAGAAGAAGAAGGAAGGAAGGAGGAGGAGGAGGAGAAGAAGAAGAAGGAGAAGGAGAAGAAAAAGGGGAAGAACGAGAAGAAGAAGAAGGAGAAGAGGATGAACAAGAAGAAGAAGAAGAAGAAGAAGAAGAAGAAGAAGAGGCGGAGGAAGAAGAAGAAGAAGAAGGAGAAGGAGAAGAAGTAGGAGAAGAAGAAGAAGAAGATGAAGAAGAAAAAGATGAAGACGAAGAAGAAGAAGAAGAAGATAAAGAAGGAGAAGAAGAATGACAAGGAGAAGGAGAAGAGGAAGAAGAAGCAGAAGAAGAAGAAGAAGAAGAAGAAGAAGTCAAAGAAGGAGAAGAAGAAGGAGAAGAAGAAGAAGAAGAAGAAGAAGAAGAAGGAGAAGAAGAAGGAGAAGAAGAGAAGAAAAGAAGAAGAAGAATAAGGTGAAGAAGAAGAAGAAGAAGGAGATGAAGAAAGAGGAGGAGAAGAAGAAGAAGGAGAAGGGAAAGAAGAAGAAGAAGTTGGAGAAGAAGGAGAAGAAGATGAATGACAAGAAGAAGAAGGAGAAGGAGAAGAAGAAAAAGCAAAAGGAGAAGGAGAAGACGAAGAAGAAGGAGAAGGAGAAGAAGAAGAAGAAGAAGAAGAAGAAGAAGGAGATGAAGATGGAGAAGAAGAAAGAGGAGAAGAAGAAGAAGGAGAAGAAGAAGTAGAAGAAGAGGAACAAGTAGAAGAAGAACAAGGAAAAGGAGAAGAAGAAGAGGGAGAAGAAGAAAGAGAAGAAGAAGCACAAGGAGAAGAGGAAGATGATGATGAAGAAGAAGAAGAGAAGAAGAAGAAGAAGGAGAAGAAGAAGTTGAAAAAGAAGAAGAACGTGAAGGATAAGGAGAAGAAGAGGAAGAAGAAGAAGAAGAAGAAGAAGAAGAAGAAGATGATGATGAAGAAGAATAAGGAGAAGAAGTGGAAAAAGAATAAGGTGAAGAAGGAGAAGGAGTACAATGAGAAGAAGAAGAAGGAGAAGAAGAAGAAGAAGTAGAAGAAGAAGGAGTAGATGAAGAAGAGGAAGAAGTAGAAGAAGGAGAAGAAGAAGAGGAAGGAGTAAGAAAAGAAGATGAAGCAGAAGGAGTAAAAGAAGAAGGAGAAGAAGTGGGAGAAGGAGAATAAGAAGAAGAAGAAGAAGAAGAAGGAGAAGTAGATGGAGAAGGAGAAGGAGAAGAAGAAGAAGAAGAAAGAGAAGGAGAAGAAGAAGATGAAAAAGGAGTAGAAGAAGAAGAAGGAGAAGAATAAGAAGAAGAAGGAGAAGAACAAGGAGAACTAAAAGATGAATAAGAAGAAAATTGAGAAGTAGAAGAGAAGAATAAGAAGAAGAAGGAGAAGAAGAAGATGGAAATGAAGATAATGAAGAAGAAGAAGAATAAGAAGAACAAGAAGAAGGAGAAGGAGAATAGGGAGAAGAACAAGGAGAAGAAGAATTAGAAGGAGAAGGAGGAGGAAAAGAGAAGGAGAAGAAGAAGAAGAAGAAGAAGATGAAGAAGAAGAAGAAGTAGAAGAAATCGAAGGAGAAGAATATCAAGAAGAAGGAGAAGAATAAGAAGAAGAAGGAGAAGTAGAAGAAGAAGAAGAAGAAGATCG
>JAIUJO010003622.1:10000-12500 GCA_023846275.1 Vanilla planifolia | reverse complement strand
ATGAAGGAGGAGGAGTAGAAGAAGTAGAAGGAGAAGAAGGAGAAGAAAAACGAGAAGAAGAAGAAGAAGAAGAAGAAGGAGAAGAAGAAGAAGGAGAACAAGAAGAAGAAGGAGAAAAAGAAGGAGAAGAAGGAGAAGAAGAGGAAGAAGAAGGAGAAGAATAAAGAGAAGAAGAAGAAGAAGAAGAAGAAGAAGATGACGAAGAAGAGAAGAAGAAGAAGGAGAAGAAGAAGGAAAAAGAAAGAAGAAGAAGGAGAAGAAGAAGAAGAAGAACAAGAAGAACCAAGAAAAAGAAGGAGAAGATGAAGAAGGAGAATGAAGAAGAAGAGGAAGAAGAAGAAGAAGAAGAAGAAGAAGGAGGAGAAGAAGAAGAAGAAGATGAAGAAGAAGAAGAAGAAGGAGAAGAAGAAGAAGAAGGGGAAGGAAAAAAAGAAGAAGGAGAAGAAGAAGAAGAAGGAGAAGAAGAAGAAGAAGGTGAAGAAGAAGAAGAAGAAGAAGAAGCAGAAGAAGAAGAAGAAGTAGAAGGAGAAGGAGAAGAACAAGAAGAAGAAGAAAAAGAAGAAGAAGAAGATGAAGGAGATGGAGAAGAAGAACAAGAAGAAGAAGGAGAAGAAGAAAATAAAGAAGAAGAAGAAGAAGAAGAAGGAGAAGTTGAAGAAGAAGAAGAAGAAGAAGCAGAAGAACGAAATTGAGTAGAAGAAGTAGAAGAAGGAGGAGAAGAAGTAGGAGAAGCACAAGAAGAAGAAGAAGAAGGAGAAGAAGAAGAAGAAGAAGAATGAAGAAGAAGAAGAAGAAGGAGAAGGAGAAGAAGGAGAAGGAGAACAAGAAGTAGAAGAAGAAGAAAGAGGAGGAAGAAGAAGGAGGAGGAGAAGGAGAAGAAGAAGAAGAAGGAGAAGAAGAAGGAGAAGAAGAAGGAGAAGAAGAAAGAGAAGAAGAAGGAGGAGAAGAAGAAGAAGCAGGAGAAGAAGAAGGAGAAGTGTGAGAAGAAGGAGAAGAGGAAGAAGAAGAAGAAGGAGAAAAAGGAGAAGAAGGAGAAGAGCGAGAAGAAGAAGAAGAAGAAGTAGGAGAAGAAGAAGAAGAAGAAGAAGAGGAAGTAGATGAAGAAGAAGAAGGAGAAAGAGGCATGGAAGAAGAAGAAAAAGGAGAAGAAAGAGAAGAAGAAGAAGGAGAAGTAGAAGAGAGGAGGAGGAAGAAGAAGAAGAAGAGGAAGAAGAAGAAGGAGAAGAAGAAGAAGTAGGAGAAGAAGATGAAGAACAAGAAGAAGAAGTAGAAGTAGAAGAAGATGAAGGAGAAGAAGGAGAAGAAGAAGAAGGAGAAGGAGAAGAACAAGAAGGAGAGGAAGAAGGAGAAGAAGATGGAGAAAAAGAAGGAGAAGAAGAAGAAGAAGAAGAGGAAGAGTAAGAAGAAAACAGAGTAAGTGAAGGAGAAGAAGAAAAAGAACAAGATGGAGCAGAAAAAGATGGAGAAGGAGGAAAAGGAGGAGAGAAAAAAGAAGAAGAAGAAGAAGGAGTACAAGAAGAAGAAGAAGAAGAAGAGGAAGGAGAAGAAGAACAAGGAGAAGGAGGAGAGGAAGAAGAAGAAAGAGAAGAAGCAGGAGGAGAAAAAGAAGAAGAAGGAGAGGAAGAAGAAGAAGAAGAAGAAGGAGAAGAAGAAGAAGAAGAAGAAGAAGCAGGAGAAGTAGAAGAAGAAGAAGTCGAAGTAGTAGAGAAGAAGATGGAGGAGAAGAATAAGAAGAAGAAGGAGAAGAAGGTGAAGAAGAATAAAGAAAGGAAGTAGGAGAAGAAGAGGAAGAAGAAGAAGATGTAGAGGAAG
Organism: Vanilla planifolia; assembly: GCA_023846275.1. Taxonomy (NCBI): domain Eukaryota; kingdom Viridiplantae; phylum Streptophyta; class Magnoliopsida; order Asparagales; family Orchidaceae; genus Vanilla; species Vanilla planifolia. The sequence continues at coordinate 10,688 of JAIUJO010003622.1, read as the reverse complement.
AAGAAGAAGAAGAAGAAGAAGTCAAAGAAGAAGAAGAAAAGGAGGAGAAGTAGAAGAAGAAGAGGAAAAAGAAGAAGAAGAAGAAGAAGAAGAAGGAGAAGAAGAAGAAGATGAAGAAGAAGAAGAAGAAGAAGAAGGAGAAGAAGAAGCAGAAGAAGAAGAAGATGAAGAAGAAAAAAAAAGGAAGAAGAAAGGGAAGAAGGAAAAGAAGAAGAAGAAAAAGAAGGAGGAGAAGAAGAAGGAGAAGGAGAAGAAGAAGAAGAAGAAGAAGAAGGAGAAGGAGAAGAAGTAGGAGAACAAGAAGAAGAAGGAGATGGAGAAGAAGAAAAGAAGTAGAAGAAGAAGAATAAGAAGATGGTGAAGGAGAAGAGAAAAAGAAGAAAAAGAAGTAGAAGAAGAAGAAGAAGAAGAAGAAGAAGAATAAGAAGAAGAAGATAAAGAAGAATAGGAATATGAAGAAGGAGAAGGAGAAGAAGAAAAGAAGAAAAGAATGAGAAAAGAAGAAGAAAAAGAAGGAGAAGAAGAAGAAGTAGAAGAAGTAGTAGAGGAAGGAGGAGAAGAAGAAGGAGGGAAGGAGGAGTGGAAGAAGAAGAAAAAGAAGAAGCAGGAGAAGAAGAGGAAGGAGAAGAAGAAGAAGAGGAGGAAAAAGAAGAAGAAGAAGAAGCAGGAGTAGAGAAATAGAAGAAGG
>JAIUJO010001773.1:40000-42615 GCA_023846275.1 Vanilla planifolia | reverse complement strand
AGATGAAGAAGACGAGGAAGAAGAAGAAGAAGAAGTTGAAGAAGAAGAAGAAGAAGACACAAAAGAAGAAGAAGAAGTAGAAGATCAAGAATTGGAAGAAAAAGAACTGAAAGAAGAAGCAAAAGAAGAAGAAGAAGAAGAAGAAGGGGAAGAAAAAGAAGAACAATGATTAGAAGAAGAAGAATAAGAAGAAGAAAAACAAGTAGTAGTAGAAGAAGAAGAAGAAGAAAGGGAAGAAGAAGAAGAAGATGAACAAGAAGAAGAAGAATTGGAAGAAAGTAATGATGATGATGAAGAAGAAGAAAAACAAGAAGAAGGGGAAGAAGAAGTAGAAGAAGAGGACGAAGAAGAAGAAAAAGAAGAGGGAGAAGAAGAAGGAGAAGAAGAAGAAGACAAACAAGAAGAAGAAGAAGCAGAAGAAGAAGAAGAAGAAGAATGAAAAGAAGAAGAAGAGGAAGAAGAAGATGAAGAACAATAAGAACAAGATAGAGAGGAAGAAGAAGAAGAAAAAGAAGAGGAAGAAGAAAAGGAAGAAGAAGAAGAAGAAGAAGTTGAAGAATAAGAAGTAGAGGGAGAAGAAGAAGAAGAAGAAGAAGAAAAAGAAGTTAAAGAAGAAGTTGAAGAAGAAGAAGAAAAATGATAAGAAGAAGAAGAAGAAAACAAATAGTAGTAGAAGAAGAAGAAGACGATGAACAAGAAGAGGAAGAATTGGAAGAAGTTGATGATGATGATGATGATGAAGAAAAACAAGAAGAAGAAGGGGAAGAAGAAGTAGAAAAAGATGACGAAGAAGAAGAAAAGAAGAGGAAGAAGAAGAAGGAAAAGAAGAAGAAGACAAAGAAGAAGTAGAAGAAGCAGTAGAAGAAGAAGAAGAAGAAGGAAAAGAAGAAGAGGAAGAAGAAAATGAAGAAAAAGAAGAAGAAGATGGAGAGGAAGAAGAAGAAAAAGAAGAAGAAGAAGAAGAAGAAGGAGAAGAAGAAGAAGAAGAAGAAGAAGTTGAAGAAGAAGAAGAAGTTGAAGAACAAGTAGTAGAGGGAGAAAAAGAAGAAGAAGAAGAAGAAGAAGAAGATAAAGAAGAAGTTGAAGAAGAAGAAGAAGAAAAATTATAAGATGAATTAGAAGAAGTAGTAGAAGAAGTAGAAGATGATGATGATGATGACGTAGAAGAAGGCGAAGAAGAAGGAGAAGAAGAAGAAGAAGAAGAAAAAGAAGTAGAAGAAGAAGAAAAGAAGAAAAAGAAGAAAGAGAAGAAGGAGGAGAAGAAGAAGATCGAGAAGGAGGAGGAGAAGAAGATGAAGAAGAGGAAGAAGAAGAAGCGGAGGAAGAAGAGAAGAAAAAGAAGAAAAAGAAGAAAAATAAGAAGAGGAAGAAAAAGAAGGAGAAGGGAAGAAGGAGAAGATGAAAATGAAGAAGAAGAAGAAGGAGAAGGGGAAGAAGAAGTAGAAGAAAAAGAAGAAGTAGAAGAAGAAGAAGAAGATGGAGAGGAAGAGAAAAAGTGGGAGAAGAAAAATAAGAAGGACAAGAAGAAGAACAAGAAGAACAAGAAGAACAAGAAGAAGGACAAGAAGAAGACAAAGATGAAGAAGAAGAAGTAGAAGAAGAAAAAGAAGAACAAGGAGAAGGAGGAGAAGAGGAAAAAGAAGAAGATGAAGAAGAATAAAAAGAAGAAGAAGAAGAAGCAAAACAAGAAGAAGAAAAAGAAGAAGCAGAAGAAGAAGAGGAAGAAGAAGAAGAAGAAGAAGAAGAAGATGATGAAGAACAAGAAGAAGAAGAAATAGTAGAAGAAGAAAAGCAATAAGATAAAGTGAAAGTAGTAGCAGAAGAAGGAGGAGGACGAGAAGAATAAGAAGAAGGCAATGGAGAAGAACAAGAAGAACGACAAGACGGGGAAGATGGAGAAGAAGAAGTTGAATATAATGAAGAAGAAGAAGAAGAAGAAGTAAAAGAAAAAGAAGAAGAGGAAGAAATAAAATGAAGGAGAAGAAGAAGAAGAAGAAGAAGAAAAAGAAGAAGAAGAGGATGAAGAATGAGAAGAAGAAGAAGATAGAATAAAAAAAGATGAAGAAGAATTAGAAAAAGAAGAAGAAGAAGAAGATTTAGATAAAGAAGAATTAGATGAACAAGAAGCATACGAAATAGAAGAAGAAGAAGGTGAAAAAAAGAATTTGAAGAAGAAGAAGAAAAAGAAGAAGTAGAAGAAGAAGAAGAAGATGATGATGATGATTCAAAAGTAGAAAAGAAGATGATGATGAAGAAGAAGACCTAAAAGAAGTAGAAAAAGAAGAAGAAGAAGACGACAAAGAAGATCAAGTTGTAGGAGAAGAAGATGTTGAAGAAGAAGAATTAGATGAAGAAGAAGAATTAGAGGAAGAAGAATTAAAACAAGAAGAATTAGAAGAGGAAGAAGAAGATGATTTAGAAGAAGAAGTAGTAGTACTAGAAGAAGAAGAAAAAGAAGTAATACTAGAAGAAGAAGAAGAAGTAGTAGAAGATGAAGAAAAGATGAAGAATGAGAAGAAGAAGAACAAGAAAAAAAAAAGAAAAAGAAGAAATACTATAACAATAAGTATAATAATGATAAGAAGAAGAGTAAAAGAAAGAGAAGAAGAAGAAGA
>JAIUJO010001773.1:25000-30000 GCA_023846275.1 Vanilla planifolia | reverse complement strand
AGAAGAAGATGATGATGATGAAGATGTAGAAGAAAGAGAAGAAGAAGAAGAAGAAGAAGTAGAAGATAAAGAAGAAGAAGAAGTACAAAAAGAAGAAGAGTATGAATAATAAGGAGTAGAAGAAGGAGAAGAAAAAGAATAAGAAGAAGAACAAGGAAAAGAGGAAGAAGTAGAATAAGAAGAATTAGAAGAAGGAGAATTAGAAAAAGAAGAACAAGAACAATAAAATGTAGAAGAAGAAGAAGAAGATGGGGAAGAAGAAGAAGAAGTAGTAGTAGAAATAGACGAAGAGGAAGAAGAAGAAGAAGATGATGATGACGATGATGAAGAAGTAGGGGAAGAAAAAGAAGAAGAAGAAGGAGAGAAAGGAGAAGAAGGAAAAGAAGAAGGGGAAGAACAAAAAGATGATGTTGAAAAAGAAAAATTAGAAGAAGAAGAAGAAGAAGAAGAGAAAGGAGAAGAAGAAGAGGAGGAGGAGGAAGAAGAGGAAGAAGTAAAAGAAGCAAAAGAACAAGAGAAGAAGAGGAAGATGAAGAAGAATAAAGGGGAGAAGAAGATGTGTATGAACAAAAATAAGAAGAATAAGAATTGGAAGATGTGGAAGAAGAAGAAGAAGAAGAAGGAGAAGAAGAAAAAGTAGAAGAAGAAGAAGAAGAAGAAGAAGAAGAAGAACAAGTGGAAGAAGAATTAGATGTAGAAGAAGAAGATGAAGAAGCAAGAAGAAGAAGAAGAAAAGAAGAAGGAGAAGAACAAGAAGAAGAAGAAGAAGAAGAAGAAAATGAAGAAAAAGTAGAAGAAGAAGAGGAAGAAGAAAACGAACAAGAGGAAGGAGAAGAAGAAGAAGATGATGATGGTGATGATGATGAAGAGTAAGAAGAAAAAGACGAAGGAGGAGAAGAAGGAGAAGAAGAAGAAATACAAGAAGAAGAAGAAGATAATGAAGGAGAAGATAAATGAGAAGGAGGAGGAGAAGAAGAAGACGAAGAAGAAGAAAAAGAAGAAGAAGGTGATGATGAGAAGTAGTAGAAGAAGAAGAAGAAGAGGAAGAAGAAGAAGCAGAGGAAGGTAGAAGAAGAAGATGATGAAGAAGAAGAAGTGGAAGAAGAAGAAGAAGAGAAGTGAAGAAGAAGAAGAAGATGAAGAAGAAGAAGAAAGAGAAAAAGAAGGAGAAGAAGAAGCTTGGGAGGAGGAAGAAGAAGAAGAAGAAGTAGAAGATGATGATGATGAATAAAAGTAATAGAATAAGAAAAATTAGAAGAAGAAGATGAAGAAGAGGAAATAGAAGAAAGAAAGGAAGAAGATGGTAGAAGAAGAAGAAGAAGATGAAGAAGAAGAAGAAGAAGAGAAAAAGAAGGAGAAGAAGAAGCTTGGGAGGAGGAAGAAGAAGAAGAAGAAGTAGAAGATGATGATGATGAATAAAAAGTAATAGAATAAGAAAAATTAGAAGAAGAAGATGAAGAAGAGGAAATAGAAGAAGAAGATGAAGAAGATGGAGAAGAGAAGAAGAAGGGGAAGAAGAAGAACAAGAAGAAGAAGGAGAAAAATAAAAAGAAGAAGATGAAGAAGAAGAAGAATTAGAAGAGAAAGAAGAAAATGAGGAAGAAGAAGAAGAAGAAGGAGAAGAAAAAGAAGAAAAAGAGGAAGAAGAAAAGTAGAAGAAGAAATAGAATAAGATAAATAGAAACAAGATGAAGAAGGAGGAGAACAAGAAGAACAAGAAGAAGGAGAAGATGGAGAAGAAAAAGAAGAAAAAAAAGAAGAAAAAGAAGAAGAAGAAGAATAAGAAGAAGAAGAAGAAGGAGGAGGAGCAGAAGGAGAAGAAATAATAAGAAGAAGAATAAGAAGAAGATGAAGAAGAAGAAGAAGCTGAAGAAGAAGAAGAAGAGGAAGAAGAAAAAAAGAAGAGTGAGAAGAAGAAGAAGAAGAGTGAGAAGAAGAAGAAGAAGAAGAAGAAGAAGATGAAGAAGGAGAAGGAGAAGGAGAAGGAGAAGTAGAAAGAGGAGGAAGATGTGAAGGAGGAGGAGGAGAAGAAGAAGAAGAAGAAGGAAGAAGAGGAAGAAGAGTAAGAAGAGGAAGAAAAGGAAGAACGAGTGGAAGAAGTAAAAGAAGTAGAAGAAGAAGAGGAAGAAGAACAGAAGGAAGAAGAAGAAGAGGAAGAAGAAGGAGAGGATGAAGAAGACGAGGACGACGAAGAATAAGAAGAAAAAGAAGAAGAAGAAGAAGAAGGGGATGAAGAAGAAGTAGGAGAACAAGAGGAAGAAGATGGTAAAGAAGAAGAAGAAGAAATAAAGTAGAAGTAGAAGAAGAAATAGAAGAGGAAGAAGGAAAGGAAGAAGAAGAAGAAGAAGACAAAGAAGAAGAAGATGAAGAAGAAGAAGATGAAGAAGAACAAGAAAAAAAGTAGTAGAAGAAGAAGAAGAAGAAGGAGGGGAAGGAGAAGAAGACAATGTAGAAGATGGAGAAGATGAAGGAGGAGGAGGAGGAGAAGAAAAAGAACAAGAAGATGATGAAGAAGAAGAAATTGAAGAAGAATAACAAGAAGATGAAGCAAAAGAAGTAGTAGTAGTAGTAGTAGTAGAAGAAGAAGAAGATGATGATGATGATGATGAAGAAGAAGAAAAAGAAGAAAAAGAAAAAGTAGAAGAAGAAATAGAAGAAGATAAATAAAAAGGAGAAGAAGAAGGAGGAAGAGAAAATGACTAAGAATAAGGCGAAGGAGAAGAATAAGGATTAGAAGAAGAAGGAGAAGAAGAAGAAGTAGAATATAAAGTTGAAAAAGAAGCAGCAGTAGAAGAAGAAGAAGAAGAAGAGCAAAAAGAAAAAAAGGAGAAGAAGAAGAAGAAGAAGAAACAAGAAGAAGAAGAATAAGAAGAAGAAGAATTAGAAGAAGAAGAAAAAAGAAAGTAGAAGAAGGTAAAGAAGAAGAAGATGAAGAAGAAGAGGAAGAAGAGGTAGAAGTTCAAGAAGAAGAAAGCAAAGAAGAAGAAGAAGAAGAAGAAGAAGAAGAGCAAGAAGAAGAAGAAGAAGGAGAAGAAGAAGGAGAAGATGAAGAAGAAAAAGAAGAAGAAGATGATGAAGAGGAAGAAGAAGAAGAAGAAGAAGAAGAAGGATAAGAAGAAAAAGAAGAATAAGAAGAAGAAAAAGAAGAAGAACAATAAGAAGAAGAATGAGCAGAGGATGAGGAAGAAGAAGGAGAAGGAGAAGAAGGATAAGAAGAAGAAGACTAATAATAACAATAATAATAATAATAATAATAAGAAGAAGAATGAGGAGTGGATGAGGATAAAGAAAAAGAAGAAGAAGTTGATGAAGAAGAAGAAGAAGTAGCAGAAGAGGAAGAAGAAGAAGAAGAAGAAGAAGAGGAATGAGAAGAAGAAGAAGAAGAAGAAGATGGAGAAGATGAAGGAGGAGAAGAAGAAGAACAAAAAGCAAAAGAAGAAGAAGAAGAGGAAGAAATAAAAAGCAGAAGAAGAGGAAGCAGAGGAAGAAGAAGAAGAAGAAGAAGAAGAAGAAGAAGGAGAAGAAAAAGTTGAAGGAGAAGCAGAAGAAGTAAAGGAACAAGAGGAAGGAGAAGGAGAAGGAGAAGAAGAAGAAGAAGAAGAAAAGGAAAAAGTGGAAAGAGATGAAGAAGAAGAAGAAGAAGAAGAACAAGAAGAAGAAGATGAAGGAGAAAACAAAGAAGAAGAAGAAGAAGAAGGAGGAGAAGAAGAGAAAGAAGAAGATGAAGAAGAAGAAGGACAAGAAGAAGAAGGTGAAAAAGTAGAAGTAGAGGAAGAAAAAGAAGAAGTAGAACATGATGACGAAGAAGAAGAAGGAGAGGAGGAGGAGGAGGAGAAATATGAAGAAGAAGAAGAAGAAGAAGATGATGATGATGAAGATGAAGAAGAACAAGAAGAAGATATAGAAGAAGAAGAAGAAGGTGAGGTAGGAGAAGAAGGAGATGAAGAAGAAGAATAAGAAGAAGCATAAGAAGAAGAAGAAGAAGAAAAAGAAGATGAACAAAAAGATGATAAAGAGAAAGGAGAATGAAGAAAGAGGTGTAGGAGTCGAATTAGAAGAAGGTGAAGGAGGAGAACAAGGAGAACACGAAGAAGGAGAAGAAAGAGCAGAAGAAGAAGAAGAAGAGGAGGAAGAAGAAGAAGAGGATGTCAAAGAAGAAGAAGAAAAAAGAAGAGAATAAAGTAGAAGATGAATAAGAAGTAGAAGAAGAAGAAGAAGAAGAAAGGGAAGTAGAAAACAGAGAAGAAGAAGAATAAGAAGTTGAAGAAGAAGAAGAAGAAAAAGAAGTAGAAGAAGAAGAGAAAAAATAGAAGTGGAAAGAGTAGAAGAAGAAGAGGAAGAGGTAGAAGAAGAAGAAGAAGAAGAAGATGGACAAGTAGAAGTAGAAGAAGAAGAAGAAGAAGAAGAACTAAAAGAAGAAGAAGTAGTAGTAATAGAAGAAGTCGAAGAAGAAGAAGAAAAAAAGTGGAAGAAGGAGGTGGAGGAGGAGAAGAAGAAGAAGAAGATTAAGAGGAAGAAGGAGAAGAGGAGAAAAAAGAAAAAGAAAATGAAAAAGATAAAGAAGAAGTAGAAGAAGAAGAAGAAGAAGAAGTAGAAGTAGAAGAAAAAGAATTAGAAGTCCGACATTTAAAAGAATAAGAGGAAGAAGAGGAAGAAGTGGAAGAAGAAGAAGAAGAAAGAGAAAATGAAGAAGTATAAGTAGAAAGAGAAGAAGGAGAAAAAAATGAAGAAGAAGAAGTTGTAGAATTAGAAGAAGAAGAATTACATGAAGAAGAATTAGAAGAGGAAGAGGAAGAAGAGTAAGAAGAAGTAGAAGAAGAAGAAAGAGAAAATGAAGAAGAAGAAGAATAAGTAGAAAGAGAAGAAGGAGAAGAAGACGAAGAAGAGGAAGATGAAGAATTAGAAGAAGAATAATTAGATGAAGAAGAGGAAGAGGAATAAAAGAAGAAGAAGATGATGATGATGAAGAAGAACAAGATGAAAAAGAAGATGAAAATAAA
>JAIUJO010001773.1:10000-15000 GCA_023846275.1 Vanilla planifolia | reverse complement strand
AAAAGGAGGTGAAAGGAGAACAAGAAGGAGAAGAAGAAGAAGCTTTTTAAGAAGAAGAATTAAAAGATGAAGAATTTGAAGAAGAAGAAGAAGAAGAAGTAGAAGAAGAAGAAGAAGAAGAAGAAGAAGAAGAAGACGAAGAAGACTAAGTGGAAGAAGTAGAAGAAGAGGAAAAAGAAGAAGATGTTGAAGAAGAAGAGAAAGAAGAAGAGAAAGAAGAAGAGAAAGATATAACAGAAGGAGAAGAAGAATAAGAATGAGAAGAAGAAGTAATAGACAAAGAAGATGTTGTAGAACAAGAAGATAAAGAAGAAGAAGAAGAAGAAAATGAAGATGATGATGAGATGGAAGTAAATAAAGAAAAAGAAGAGGAAGAAGAAGAAGAAGTAGAAAAAGAAGAAAAAGAAGAAGGAGAGGAAGAAGATTAAGAAGAAGGAGAAGAAGAAGAAGGGGAAGGAGAAGAAGAAGGGGAAGGAGAAGGAGGAAGAAGAAGAAGAAGAAGAAGAAAAAGAAGAAGAAGATAACGATTGCAAAGAAGATCAAGAAGAAGAAGACAAAGAAAAAGATGAAGAAGGTGATGAAGAGAAAGAAGAAGAAGAAGATGTAGAAGAAGAAGAACAAGAAGACCAAGAAGCAGAGGAAGAGTAAGAAGAAGAAGGTGGGCAAGAAGAAGAGGAAGATGAAGTAAAACAAGTAAAAGAGGAAGAAGATGCAATGCCCATGTGTTTGATGAGTTAGGCATAAATGTTTATATCTCATATGGGCTTGCTCTAAATAAAATTGTTAATATTCAATTAAGTCAAGCCATGAATTTTAAATGTCTAAAATAGTGGTCTTCAAGGCTCTTGGAGTCATGGCAAGCTTCAAGGAAATTGAAGACATGTACTAAAATTTTCATACATGATTTTCTTTTTATTTTTTCTTGAATTTGATATGTCCAAATTTTGAGATGATGTGGTACATTAGTAGTATTAATATTTAAAAATGTTATAAAATTAATAATGATTAAATTTTTATTTTTGGGCCAAGCATTATTGACAAAAAGTATAGACATTGGTATTTGTTTTCTTAAATTATTTAAGAATTATTTTTCATGAGTTTCTTTTCATAGTCATTTAGGAAATCTATAATACTATGATAATATAAAATTTTTTTGATATACTTATATTTAAATTTTTGGTACAAAAATTCTCACAAAACACCCTAAAATAACGTTACTGTCGGGAATTTTTACTGTAGCATTGGGCCGGTCGACCCGACCAGACCACTGGCCTGTCTAGGCTTTAAGAAATTAAATAATAATAATAATAATAAAAGTCGTTAGACTGGCCCAGAAGGTGCGCCCATAGTCCAAAGGAGTTCAGGCCACAGGCAACACTGAACGGAACACGACGAATTCAAGCCGCAGGCAACATTGGGCCGTAGGCATTGCTAAACAGGACAGGCGAATTCAGGCCGCAGGCAAAGCTAAAAGGAACACGGGGAATTTAGCATGCAGGCAATGCTAAATGGAACAGTGCGAGATGAAGTCAGCCCGAACCAAGTGATGAAATCTTGGTCAAGGTAGGGGGAGCCAACCCCAAAGCAGCTCGAGAGTCATATGAACTAAATTCCTTATTAAGCGTAATGGCAAAGTTATTTGGGCGATGTGGGACTAAAGTCCAACCTGATTATCAAAGAAGGTGGAAGGGTAAGCACGATTGGACGACTGAGATTATTTAGCTTAAAATAATAAGTAGGAGAATCGAACCCGAGCTGAGCCGATATGCGCTGGGCTGCGTAATCACTACGATAAACTATTTTAATTTGACTAATTTCTGGACACATTATACTAATATATGCAGACACATGCGCACGATCAAAAGGTCCAGATGAAGGCCGCCTAGATCCAACGGCTGCGATTAATCTCGAACAGTAAAAACGAGATTCGATCACAAACATCCATTTTTGGGCCCCGAATGGGACGATAGATGCTTTTCGTCCATTACCCAAATGGTTAGTTCATTTTAGAGTCGTTGGAAGTGATTTTAAAGGCCGTTACCCTCACTTGTGGGATTATCTTAAGCACAAAGAACTTCAGAAGGGGAAGAAGTAGAAGAAACAAAAGAAGAAGAAGAAAAAGAAAAAGTAGTAGTAGTAGTAGTAGAAGAAGAAGAAGAGGAGGAAAAATAAGGAGGAGAAGAAGAAGACAAAGAAGGAGAAGTAGAAGAAGATGAAAAAGAAGAAGAAAAAGAAGATGATGATGAAAAAGAAGTAGAAGAAGAAGACAAAGAAGAAGAAGGAGAAGAAGAAGAAATAAAAGAAGGAGAAGAAGAAGATATAGAAAAGAAGAAGAAGAGGAAAGAGAAGGAGAAGAAGAAAAAGAAGAAAAAAAAGAGGAAGAACAAGAAGAAGAAGGAGAAAAAGAAGAAGAAAAAGAAGAAGAAGATGAAGTAGAAGCAGAACAAGAAGAAGTACAAGAAGAAGAAGAAGTAGAAGAAAAAGAAGCAGAAAAAGGAAAAAGAGAAGAAAAACACGAAGAAGAAGAAGAAGAAGAAGAAGAAGAAGAGGAAGAAGAAGAAGAGGAGGAAGATGAATAAGAATAAGTAGAAGAAGAAGCAAGAGAAGAAGAAAAAGAAGAAAAAGATGAAGTTGTTGAAGAACAAGAAGAAGTAGAAGAAGAAGAAGAAGACGAAGAAAAAGATGATGAAGAAGAAGAAGTAAAAGAAGAAGGAGAAGAAGAAGAAGAATAAGAAGAAAGAGTAGAAGAAGAAGATGAAGTTGATGAAGAAGAATAGGTAGAAGAAGAAGATGATGATGATGATGAAGAAGAAGAAGAAGAAGAAGAAGATGATGATGAAGAACAGGTAGAAGAAGAAGATGATGATGATGATGAAGAAGAAGTAGAAAAAGAAGAAGATGATGATGATAAAGAAGAGAAGAAGAAGATGTAGAAGAAGGAGAAGAAGAAGAAGAAGAAGAAGAAGAAGAAGAAAAAGAAGAAGAAGAAGAAGAAAAAGAAGGAGAAAAAGAAGGAGATGGAGAAGAAAAAAAAGAAAATGAGGAAAAACAAGAAGTAAAAGAAGAAGAACAACAAGAAGATGATGAAGAGAAAGAAGATGAAGAAGAAGAAGAACAAGAAGAAGAAGAAGAAGAAGATGATGATGATGAGGAAGAACAAGAGGAAGAAGAAGAAGAAGATGAAGAAGAAGATGAAGAAGATGAAGAAGAAGAAGAAGAAAAAGAAGAAGTTGACGAGAGGTGAAAGAAGAAGAAAAAGAATAAGAAGAAGAAGAAGAGGTTGAAAAAGAAGAAGAATTAGATGAAGAAGAATTAAAAAAATTAGACGAAGAAGAAGAGGAGGGAGAAAAAAAGAAGACGTAGAAGGAGAAGTCGAAGTAGAAGAAGAAGAAGAAGAAGAAGGAGAACAAGAAGAAGAAGAAGAACAAGAAGAATAAAAGAAGAAGAATTAGAAGAAAAAGAAGACGAATTAGATGAAGAATTAGAAGAAGAAGAATAATACGAGAAAGAAGAAGAAGAAGATGAAGAAGAAGTGGTAGAACTTGAAGAATAAGGGAGAAAAAGACGAAGAAAATTACAAAGAAGACTAAGAAGAAGTAGAAGAAAAAGAGGAAAAAGAAGGTGACCATGAAGAAAAGGAAGAAGAAGAAGAAGAAGAGGAAGAGATAGAAGAAGAAGTAGTAGTAGTAGAAGAAGAAGAAGTTGATGTAGAAGAAATAGAAAAAAAGAAGACGAAGAAGTAGAAGATGAAGAAGAACAAGAAAAAGAAGATTATGACGAAGAAGAAGAGGTTAAAGAAGAAGAAGAAGAAGAAGAAGAAGAAGAATTAAAACAAAAAGAAGAAGTAGAAGTAGAAGTGGAAGAAGGGAAATAAGAAGAAGAAGAAGAAGGAAAAGAAGAATAAGAACAAGGAGAAGAAGAAAAAGAAGAAGAAGAAGAAGAATCAGATGAAGAAGAATTATAAGAAGAAGAATTATAATGAAAAGAAGAAGAAGAAGAAGAAGATGAAGAAGCAGATGAAGAAGAAAAAGAAGAAGAAGAAGAAGACAAGAAAGGAGAGGAAGAAGTGGTAGAAGAAGAAGAAGAAGAATAGGAAGAAGTGGTAGAAGAAGAAGAAGAAAGAACACTAAGAAGGAGAAGAATTAGAAGAAGAAGAAGATGATGATGATGATGATCATGATGATAATGTCGATGAAGTAGACAAAAAAAGAAGAAGGAGAAGAAAAAGAAGAAGAAGAAGAAGTTTGAAGAAGAAGAAGAAGAAGAGTAAGAAGAATATGAAGTATAAGAAAAAGAATTAAAAGAAGATGGACTAGAAGAAGAATTAAAAGAAGAAGAACTAGAAGAAGAAGAAAAACAAAATTTAGAAGAAGAAAAAGAGAAAGAAGAATAAGATAAAGAAGAAGAAATTGAAGAAGAAGACGAAGAAGAAAAGGAAGAAGAATAAGAAGAAAAAGATGAATAACAATAATAATAATAATAATAATAATAATAACAAAAATAAGAGGAAATGGTGGAAGAAGTGGCAGAAGAAGAAGAAGGATAACAATGAGGAGAAAAATTAGAAGAAGAACGAGAAGATTAAAGAAGAAGAGGAAGAAGAAGATAATGATGAAGTACAAAAAAAGTAGGAGGGGAAGAAGAAGAAGAACAACAAGAAGATTGAAGAAGAAGAGGAAGAAGAAGAAGATGAACAAGAAGAATAGGAAGAAGAGGAAGTAGAAGAAGCCTGAGAAGAAGTAGAATTTGAAGAAGTAGAATTAAAAGAAAAGAAGAAGAAGAAGAAGAAGAAGATTTTCAAAGAAGTAGAAAATGAAGAAGAAGATGTAGAAGAAGAAGAAGCAAAAGAGGAAGAAAATATGGAAGAAGCAATAAAAGAGGAAGAAGAATAAGAAGAATAAGAAGAAAAAGAACAAAAAGAAGAAGAAGAAGTAGTAGTAATAGAAGAAGAAGAATAATAAGAACAAGAAGAAGTAGTAGTAGTAGTAGAAGAAAAAGAA
>JAIUJO010003507.1:32500-42618 GCA_023846275.1 Vanilla planifolia | reverse complement strand
AAGAAAGAAGAAGAAGAAGAAGACAAAGAAGTGGAAGAAAAAGAAGAAGAAGAAGAAGAAGAAGAAGAGGAAAAAGAAGTGGAAGACAAAGGAGAAGAAGTAAACCAAGAAGAAGAAGAAATAAAAGAACCAGATGATGATGATTATGATCATTTTGAAGAAGACAAAGAAGAAGAAGAAAAAGAAAACGATGAAGGAGAAGAATGAGATAAAGAAGAAGAAGAATAAGAAGAAGAAGAAGAAGAAAAAGAAGATGAAGAAAAAGACAAAGAAGAGGGAAGGAGAAGAAGAAGAAGAAGAAGAAGAAGAAGACAAAGAAGAAGAAGAAAGAAGAAGTAGAAGAAGAGGAAGAAAAAGAAGAAGAAGAAGAAGAAGATGAAGAACTCCAAGAGAAAGAAAATGAAGAAGAGGTAGAAGAAGAAGCCAAAGAAGAAGGCGAAGAAGAACAATAGAAAGAAGAGGAAGAAGAAGAAAATGATGGCAAAGAAGAAGAAGAAGAAGAAAAGAAAAAGACGAAGACGTAGAAAAAGTAGAAGAAAAAGAAGAAGAAGAAGAAAGCGAAGAAGAAGAAGAAGAAGAAACGAAAAAGTAGAACAGGAAGAAGAAAATAAAGAAGTTGAAGTAGATAAAGTATAAGATGATGATGAAGAATAAGAAGTTGATTATGATGAAGGAGAAGAAGGAGAAGGAGAAGAAGCAGAAGGAGAAGAAGAAGAAGAAGAAGATGAAGAAGATGTAGAAGAAGACAAAGAAGTAGAAGAAGATGAAGAGAGAGTTGAAGAAGAAGGAAAACAGTAGAAGATGATGAAGAGAAAGAGGAAGAATAATAATAATACGAAGAAGAAAAAAGTAGAAATGGAAGAAGAAGAAGATGGAGAAGAAGAAGAAGAAGATGATGATGAAGAAGAATAAGATGAAGAAAAAGAAGAAGAAGAAAAAGAGGAAGAAGAAGAAGAAGAAGAAGAGAAAGAAGAAGTAGAAGAAGAAGAAAAATAAGAAGGAAAAGATTAAGAAGTAGAAGAAGAAAAAGGTGACAAAGAAGAAGAAGAAGAACAACAAGATTGTCAAGAAGAGGAGGTTTAAGAAGAGGAAGACGAAGAAGAGGTCGAAGGAGAAGACATAGAAGATGAGGAAGATGAAGAAAACGATAAAGAAGAGGAAGTAGAAGGTGAAGAAGACGAAGAAGAAGAAGTGGAAGAAGAAGAATAAGAAGAAGTAGAAGATGAAGAAAGAAGAAGAAGAAGAAGTGATAAAAGATGACAATGAAGTAGATGTACTAGAAGAAGAAGAATAATAATAATTAAAAAAAGAAGAAGAAGAAGAAGAAGAAAAAGAAGAAGTAAAAGAAGAAGAAGAAGAAGAAGAAAAGAAGTAGAAGAACAAGAATAGTAGTAATAGTAGTAGAAGAAGAAGAAGAAGAAGAAGAAGAAGGAGACGTAGAATAAGAAGAAGAAGGAGGATAAGAAGAACGAGAAGAAGTAGAAGAAGAAGATGATGATGAAGAAGTAGTAGAAGAAGAAAAAGAAGAAGAAGAAGAAGATGATGATGATGATGATGAAGAGGAAGACAAAGAAGAAGAACTAGGAAATGAAGGAGAAGAAGCAGATGTAGAAGAAGAAGAAGAAGTCGAGGAAGAAGAAGAAGAAGGAGAAGGACAAGAAGAAGATGAAGATGAAGAAGATAAAGAAAAAAAACAAAAGAAGCATTATTAGAAGAAGAAGTAGAAGAAATCGAAGAAGAAGTAGAAGACAAAGAAGAAGAAGTGCATGAAAAAGAAGAAGAAGAAGAAAGAAAGAAAAGGAGAAGAAGAAGAGGATGACAAAGAAGAAGAACAAAATGAAGAAAAAGAAGAAGGTGAAGGTGAAGAAGAAAAAGTCTAAAAGAAGAAAAAGCAAAAGAAAAGAAGAAGAAGACGTAAACGAAGACGAAGAAGAAGAAGAAGAAGAAGAAGAACAAGAAGAACAAGAAGAAGACAAAGAATTAAAAGAAGAAGAAGGAGAAGAAGAAGAATAAGAATGGAAAGAAGAAGAAGAAGAAGAAGAAGAAGAAGAAGAAGAAATAGAAGAAGAAGAAGAATAAGAAGAAGAAGATGAAAAAGAATAAGAAGAAGAAGAAGAAAAAGAAGACGATGAAGAAGAAGAAGAAGAAGAAGAAAAAGATAGAGAAGAAGAAGAAAAAGATAGAGAAAAGAAGTAATAGAATAAGAAGAAATGGAAGAACAATACAATGAAGAAGAAGGGTAAGATGAAGAAGAAGAAAAAGAGGAAGAAGAAAAAGAAGAAGAAGAAAAAGAAGAAGATGAAGAAGAAGAAGATGGAAAAGAAGAAGAAGAGCAAGAGAAAGAAGAAGAAAAAGAAGAAAAGTTAGATGAAAAAAAAGAAGAAGATAAGAAGACGAAGAAGAAGAAGTAGACGATGGAGAAGAACAATAAGAAGAAGAAGAAGAAGAAGAAAGGAAGGAAGGTGATGAAGAAAAAAAAAGAAGAAGAGGACGAAGAAGAAGGAGAATATGAAAAACAAGAAGATAAAGAAGGAGAAGAATAAGAAGAAGAAGAGCCGAGGAAGAAGAAGAAAAGAAGAAGAAGAAGTAAAAGAAGAAGAACAAGAAGAAGAAGAAGAAGTCGAAGAAGAAAAAGAGAAAGAGGAAGAAGAAGAAGGAGAAGAAGAAGAAGAAGATGAAGAAGAAGATGATGATCAATGAGAAGAAGAAGAAGAAGAAGAAAAGAAGCAGAAGAAAAAGTAGTAGAAGAAGATGATTAAGAAGAAGAAGAAGATTGAGTCGAAGAGGAAGCAGAAAAAGAAAAAGAAGAAGAAAAAGAAGGAGAAGAAGAAGAGAAAGAAGAAGTAGAAGAGACAGGGGAGAGTAAGAAGAAGACGAAGAAGAAGAAGAAGAAGAGGAAGAGGTTGATCAAGAAGAAGAAGAAAAACAAAAACAGAAGAAGAAAAAGAAAAAGAAGTAGAAGAAGAAGTAGAAGAAGAAGAAGAGGAAGTAGAAGATTATGAAGAAGAAGAAGATGAAGAAGAAGAAGAAGAAGAAGAAGAGAAAGAAGAATAGAAAGAAGTAGTAGAAGAAGAAGAGGAGGAGAAGATGAAGAAGAAGAAGAAGAAGGAGAAGGAGAAGAGGAAGAAAAACCAAAAGTAGAAGAAAAAAAAGAAGAAGAAGAGGAGGAGGAAGAAGAAGAAGAAGAAGACAAAGAAGAAGAAAAAGAAGGAGAAGAAGACGAAGGCAACGACGAAAGATAAGGAGGAGAAGAAAAAGAAGGAGAAGGAGAAGAAGAAAAAGTAAAAGAAGTAGAAGTAGTAATAGTAGTAGTAGCAGAAGAAGACGAGAAGAAGAAGTGGTAGAAGAAGAAGAACATGAAGAAGAAGAAGATGAAGAAGAAGAAAAAGAAGAAGAAGATGAAGAAGAAGCGGTAGACAAAGGAGAAGAAGAAGAGGAAGAAGAAGAAGAAGAAGAAGAAGAAGAAGAAATAGAAGAAGAAGAAGAAGAAGAAGAAGAAGAAGATTATGATGATGATGATGAAGAAGACAAAGAAGAAGAAAAAGAAGATGACGATGGAGAAGAATAGGATGAAGTAGAAGAAGAATAAGAAGAAGAAGAAGAAGAAGAAGAGGAAGAAGAAGAAGAAGAACAAGAGTGAAGAAGAAGAAGAAGAATAAGAAGAAAATGAAGAAGTAGAGGAAGAACAAGAAGTCCAAGAAGAAGATGATGAACAAGAGGTTGAAGAAGAAGCCAAAGAAGAAGAAGGCGAAGAGGAAGTTGAAGATGAAGAAGAAGGAGAAGAAGATAAGGAAGAAGAAGAAGAAGAAGAAGAAGAAGAAGATGATGAAAAACAACAAAAGAAGAAGAACAAGAAGAACAACAAGAAGAAGATGATGATGTTGGAGAAGAAGAAGAAGATGACAAAGAGGATGAAGTAGAAGAAGAAGAAGAAGAAGAAGAAGAAGAAGAAGATAAACAAGAAAAAGAAGAAGAAGAAGAAGACAAAGTACAACATGAAGACGAAAAAGAAGAAGAAGAAGAAGAGGAAGAAGAAGAAGAAGAAAAGAAGAAGAAGAAGAAGAAGAAGAAGAATAAGAAGAAGAAGAAGAAGAAGAAGAAGAAGAAGAAGTCGAGGAAGAAGAAAAAGAAGAAGAAATGCTAGAAAAAGAAAAGGAAGAAGAAGAAGAAAAACAAGATCAAGTCGAAGTAAAACAACAATAAGAAGAAGAAGATAAAGAAGAAAAAGAAGAAGAAGAAGAAGAAGAAGAAGAAGAAGAAGATGAACGAGGTGATGAGGAAGAAGAAGAAGAAGAAGAAGATGAATGAGATGATGAGGAAGAAGAAGAAGAAGAAGAAGTAACAGAAGAAAAAGAAGCAGAAATAGAAGAAGAAGAAGAAGAAGAAGAAGAAGAAGAAGAAGAAGCAAAAGATAAAGAAGACAGAGAAGAAGAAGAATATGAAGTCGAAGAAGAAGAAGATTAAGAGGAAGAAGAAGAAGAAGAAGAAGAAGAAGAAGAAGAAAAAGAAAAAGAAGGAGATGAAGAAAAGAAGAAGAAGAACGGGAGAGAGAAGAACTAGATGAAGGAGAAGAGGAAGATAAAGACGAAGAAGAAGAAGAAAAAGAGGAAGAGGAAGAATAAGAAGTAGAAGAAGAAGAAGAAGAAGTCGAAGAAGAAGAAGAAGAGAAAGAAGTGGAAGAAGAAGAAGAAGAAGAGGAAGAAGATAAAGTAGAAGAAGAAAGAGAAGAGCAAGAGGAAGATGAAGAAGAAGAACAAGAATAATATAATGATCAAAGAGGAGAAGAAGTAAAAGAAGAAGAAGAGGATAAAGAAGAAGAAGATGTTGAAAAAGGAGAAGCAGAAGAAGAAGTAGAAGAAGAAGAAGAAAAAGAAGTAGAAGAAGAAGAAGAAGAAGAAGAAGAAGAAGGAGAACAAGAAGATGGACATGAAGAAGAAGAAGGAAAAGAAGAAGTTAAGGAAAAAGTAGGAGCAGAAGACGATGTGAAAGAAGAAGATGAAGTAGAAAAAATAGAGGGAGAATAAGAAGAAAAAGATGAAGAAAATGAAGAAGGAGAAGAAGATAATGAAGAAGAAGGAGAAAATAAGAAGCAGAGTAGAAGAAGAAGAAAAAGAAGAAGAAGAAGAAGAAGAAGAAGAAGAAGAAGAAGAAGAAGAAGATGAAGATGAAGAAGAAGAAGAAGAAGGGGAAGAAGCAGAAGAAGAAGAAGAAGAAGAAGAAGAAGAAGAAGTCGAAGTAGAAGAATAAGAAGAAGAAGAACAAGAGAAGAAGGAGAAGAAGAAGAAGAAGAAGAAGATGAAGAAGTAGATTAAGAAGAAGAATAAGAAGAAGAAGAAGTAGAAGAGGAGTCAGAAGAAGAAGATGATGATGAAGAAGAAAAAGAAGAAGAAGAAGAACAAGTAGAAAACAAAGAAGAAGAAGGAGAAGACAAACAAGATGAAGAATAAAATAAGCAGAAGAAGAATAAGAAGAAGAAGAAAAAGAAGAAAAAGAATAAGATGAAGAAGAAGAAGAAAAAGAAGAAGAAGATGATGATGAATAAGAAGAAGAAGTCGAAGTAGTGGAAGACAAAGAAGCAGTAGATGAAGAAGAAGAGGAAGAAGAAGAAAAAGAAGAAGAAGAAGAAGAACTTGAAGAAGATGTCGAAGAAGAAGAAGAAAAAAAAGAATTAGAAGATGAAGAAGGCAACAAAGAATAAGTTGACGAATTAAAAGAAGAAGAAGACGAAGAAGATGAAAAGAAAGAAGTGAAAGAAGAAGAAAATGAAGTCGAAGAAGAACAAGAAGAAGAAGAAGAAGAAGACAGAGAAGAAGTTAAAGAAGAAGAAGAAGAAGTATAAAAAGATGAAGATGAAGAAGAAGAAGAGGAAGATGAAGATGGACAACAAGAATAAGAAGAAGAAGAAGAAAAGGAAGCAGAAGAAGATGAAAAGAAGAAGAAGAAGAAGAAGAAGAAGACAAAGAAGAAGAAGAAGAAGAAGACCAAGAAGAAGAAAAAGAAGCTATAGAAGATGGAGGAGGAGGAGGAGGAGGAGAAGAAGAAGAAGAAGAAGAAGAAGAAGTAGAAGACTAAGAAGAAGTGAAAGAAGATGTACAAGGAGGAGGAGGAGGAGGAGAAGAAGAAGAAGAAGAAGAAGAGGAAGAGGGAAAAGAAGAAGACGAAGAAGATAAAGTGGGAGAAGAAAGATAGGAAGGAGAAGAAGAAGATGAAGAATAAGAAGGAGAAGAAGAAGGAGAAAAAAAAGAAGATGAAGAGGAAGAAGATGAAGAAGAGGAAGAAGAATAATAAAAAGAATGAGAAGGAGAAGAATATGAAGAAGAAGAAGTACAGGAATAAGAACAAGAAGAAGGAGAAGAAGAGGCATTTGAAGAAGTAGAAGAGGTCGAAGAAGGAAAAGATGAGGAAAAAGAAGAAGAAGAAGAAGAAGAGGAACAAGAAGTAAAAAACAAAGAAGTTGAGGTAGATGAAGAATAAGATGATAAAGAAGAAGTTAATGATGATGATGATGAAGGAGAAGAAGGAGAGGGAGAAGGAGAAGGAGAAGAAGATGATGATGAAGCAGAAGAGAAAGAAGAAGCAGAAGGAGATGAAGTAAAAGAAGAAGATGAAGAAGAAGAAAAATCAAGAGAAGAAGAAGAAAAGTAAGGAGAAGAAGAAGAAGAAAAGGAAGTAGATGAAGAAGAAGAAGGGGAAGAAGACAAAAAAGAAGAAGATGACAAGGAAAAAAAGAATAGGAAAAAGAAGAAGAAGAAGAAGAAGAAGAAGAAGAAAAGAAGAGGAAGAAGAAGTAGAAGAAGAAGGAAAATAAGAAGGAAAAGATTCAGAAGTTGTAGGAAAAGATGAAGAATAAGAAGGAGAAGAAGAAACAGAAGAAGAAGAAGATGATGACGATGATGATGATGAATAAGAAAAAGTAGAAGAAGAAGAAGAAGAAGACGAAGACAACAAAGAAGAAGAATAAGAATAAGAAGAAGAAGAGCAAAAAGGTAAAGAAGAAGAAGAAGTGGAAGAAGAGGAAGGCAAAGAAGAGGTAGAAGGTGAAGAAGATGATAAAGAAGAGAAAGAAGATGAAGAAGAAGATGATGATGATGAAGAAGAAGATGAAGAAGTGGAAGAGGAAGAAGAAGAAGAAGAAGAAGAAGAAGAAGAAGTCATAAAAGATGACAAAGAAGAAGATGTGCTAGAAGAAGAAGAAGAAGAAAAAGAGTAAGAAGAAGAAGAATAATAATAATATGAAGAAGAAGTAGCAGAAGAGGAAGTAGAAGAAGAAGTCGAAGTAGAAGAAGAAGAAGAAGAAGAAGAAGAAGAAAAGGAGAAGCAGAAGAAGAATAGTCGAAGAAGACGAAGTAAAAGAAGAAGAAGAAGAAGAAGAAGAAGAAGAAGAAGAAAAAAACAAGAAGAAAAAGAAGAGGGAGAAGTGGAAGAAGAAGAAGATGATGATGATGATGAAGAAGAAGAAAAAGAAGAAGAAGAAGTAGAAAAAGAAGAACAAGACGTAGATGTAGAAGATGAAGAAGAAGTCGAGGAAGAAGAAGAAGAAGGAAAAGAAGAAGAAGAAGAAGATGAAGATGAAGAAGACAAAGAAAAAGGAGCAAAAGAAGAAAGAGTTGTAGAAGAAGAAGAAGTGGAAGAAAAAAGTTGAAGAAGAAGAAGAAGAAAAAGAAGAAGAAGAAGAAGAAGAAGAAGTAGAAGAGAAGAAAAACAACAAGAAGAAGAAGAAAACAAAGAAGAAGAAGAGTAAGAAGAAGAAGAAGTTGAAGATTAAAACGAAGAAGAAAAAGAAAAAGTCGAAGAAGAAGAAGACTAAGAGAATGAAGAAGAAGAAAAAGAGGAAGATAATGAAGAAGAAGATGAAAAAGAAGAAAAAGAAGAAAAAGAAGAAAATGATGGACAAGAAGAAGTAGAAGAAGAAAAAGTAGAAGAAGAAGAAGACAAAGAAGAAGAAGACTAAGAAGAAGAAGAAGAAGAAGTAGATGGAGAAGAAGAAGTAGATGGAGAAGAAGAAGATGAAAATGAAGAAGAAAAAGAAAAAGACGATGAAGAAGAAGACTAAGAGAAAGAAGAAGAAGAATAAGAAGAAGTAGAAGATGAAGAAGGAGAAAAAGAAGAAGAAGACAAAGAAGAAGAAGGGGGAGGAGAAGAAAAAAAATAAAAAAAATAATAATTATAATAATAATTAAAATAATAATAATAATAATATCAATAAGAACAAAAAAAAGAATAAGAAGAAGAAGAAACTGAAGAAGAAGAAAAAGAAGAAGATGAAGAAGAAGAACTTGACAACGAAGAAGATGAACAAGAAGATCAAGAAGGTAAAGAAGAAGAAGAAGAAGAAGAACATGAAGAAGGTGATGAAAAAGAAAAAATCAAAGAAGAAGAAGATGATGAAGATGAGTAAGAAGAAGAAGAAGATGGTGAAGAAGAAAAAAGATAAAAAGATTAAGAAGAAGAAAACAATGTAGAAGAAGAAGAAGAAGAAGAAAAACAAGAAAAGGAAGAAGAAGAAGAAGAATAAGAAGAATAAGAAATAGAAGAGGATGAAGAACATGAGGAAGAAGAAGAAGATGAAGAAGAAGAATTAAATGAAAAAGAAGTTGGAGAAGAAGAAAAATAAAAAGAAGAAGATAATGAAGAACAAAAAGAAGAATAAGAAGTAGGATAAGAAATAGTAGAAGACGAAGAATAAGAAGAAGAGGAAAAAGAAGAAGAAGATGATTATGAATAGTAAGAAGTAGAAGAAGAAGAATAAAGAAGAAGAAAAACAAGAAAAAGAGGAAGAAGAAGAAGAAGAAGAAGAAGAAGAAGAAGAAGAATAAGAAGTAGAAGAGGATGAAGAACAAGAGGAAGAAGAAGAAGATGAAGAAAAAGAATTAAATGAAAAAGGAGTAGAAAAAATAAAAAGAAGAAGATAATGAAGAACAAGAAGAAGAATAAGAAGTGCGATAAGAAATAGTAGAAGACGAAGAATAAGAGGAAGAGGAAAAAGAAGAAGAAGATGAATAAGAATAATAAGAAGTAGAAGAAGAAGAGGATGAAGAAAAGAAAGAAGAAGTATAAGAAGATGAAGAAGTAGAAGGAGAAGAAGAAGAAGAAGAAGAAGAAGAAGAAGAAGAAGAAGAAGACAATGAATAAGGCAAAGATCAAGAAGAAGAAGAAGAGAGAAATGTTAAAGAAGAAGAAAAAGAAGAAGTGGAAGAAGTAGAAGTAGAAAAAGAAGAAGATGCGATGGTGATGTAGAAGAAGAAGAAGGTAAAGAAGAAAAGGAAGTGGAAGAAGAGGAAGATGAAGAATAGGTAGAAGAAAAAGACGAAGAAGAAGAAGAAGATGAAGATGAAGAAGTAGAAGAAGATGAAGAAGAAGAAGAGAAAGGAGAAGAAGAAGAAGAAGAAGAAAAAGAAGAAGAAGAAGATGATGACAAACAAGAAGATGTGAAGAAGAAGAAGAAGAAGAAAAAGAAGAATTAAAAGAAGAACGATAAGAATAAGAAGAAGAAGTGGAAGATGAAGAAAAAGTAGAAGAAGAGGAAGAAGTCGTAATAGAAGAAGAAGAAGAGGAAGAAGAAGAATAGTAGTAAAAGAAGAAGAAGAAGGAGAAGAAGAAGAAGTAAAAGAAGAAGAAGAAGAAGGCGATGAAGGAGAAGTAGAATAAGAAGAAGAAGAATGAGAAGAAGAAGAAAAAGTAGAATAATAATAATAATAACAACAAGAGTAGATGAGGAAGTAGTAATAGTAGTAGTAGTATATGAAGAAGAAGAAGAAGAAGTAGAAGAAGAAGAAGAAGAAAAAGAAGTAGATGAAGAAGTAGAAGAAGGTGAGGAGGAAGAAGAAGTAGTAGTAGAAGAAGAAGAAGAAGCAGATGAAGTTTAAGAAGTAGACGAAGATGAGGAAGAAGAAGACAAAGAATAAGAAGAAGAAGAAGAAGAAGGAGAAGAAGGCAAAGAAAAAGTAGAAGAAGGAGCAAAAGTAGAAGTTAAAGGAGAAGAAGAAGAAGAAAAAAACAAAGAAGAAGTAGTCGAAGAAAAAGAAGAAGAAGAACAAGAGAAACGAGAAGTAGAAGAAGATAGTGAAGAAGAATATGAAGAAGAAGAAGAAGAAGAAGGTGAAGATTAAGAAGAAGAA
>JAIUJO010003507.1:7500-12500 GCA_023846275.1 Vanilla planifolia | reverse complement strand
TGACCATGATGAAGAACATGAAGAAGAACAAAAAGAAGAAGAAGGTAATGAAAAGGAAGAACAAGAAACAGATGAAGAAGAACAAGAAGAAGAAGAATTTAAAGAAGAAGAAGATGACATGAAGAAGACGATGAAGAAGAAGAAGAAGAAGAACAAGTAGAAGTTGAAGAGGAAGAAGAAGATGAAGAAGAAAAAATGAAAGAAGAAGAAGAAGAAAGGAGAAGAAGAAGAAGGAAAAGAAAAAGAAGAAGAAGAAGAGGAAGTAGAAGAAAGAAGATGTAGAGGAAGAAGAAGAAGAAGAAAAAGAAGAAGAAGAAGTAGAAGAAGAAGAAAAATTGGAAGAAGAAGAGGATCAAGAAGTAGAAGAAGAAGAAGAACAAGAAGACGAAGAAGAAGAAGAAGAAGAATAAGAAGATGAAGAAGAAAGAAGAAGAATAATAAGATGTTGGAGAAGAAGAACAAGAAGTAGTTGTAGTAGAAGGAGAAGAAGAAGAAGAAGTATAAGAGGAAGAAGATGAAGAAGAAGAAGACGAGAAGAAGTAGAAGAAGAAGATGAAGATGAAGAGAAAGAGAAGAAGTAGAAGTAATAGTAGAAGATGAAGATGACGAAGAAGAAGATGATGAAGAAAAAGAAGTAGAAGAAGAAGATGATGTTGTATAAGAATAAGAATAAGAAGAAGATGATGATGATGCTGATGAAGAACAAGAAGAAAAAGTAGAAGAAGAAAAGAATAAAAAAAGAAGAGGAAGAAGTAGAAGAAACAAGAATAAAGAAGAAGAAAAAGAAGAAGAAGAAGAGACATGAATAAAAAGAAGAAGAGAGAAGAAGACTAATAAGTTGAAGAAGGAGAAGAAGAAACAAGAGGAAGAAGAAGAAGAAGAAGAAGAAGAAAAAAAAGAAGAAAAAGAAGAAGAAGGAGAAGAAGTAGAAGAAGAAGAAGAAGGGAAGTAGCAATAGTAGTAGTAGAAGAAGAAGAAGAAAAAGAAGAAGAAGAAGAAGCAGAAGAAGAATAAGAAAAAATTGAAAAAGAAGAAGAAGAAAAAGAAGAAGGGGAAGAAGAACTTGAACAGAAGAAGTAGAAGAAGAAGAAGAAGAAAATTAAGATGAAGAAGATGAAGAAGAAGAATAAGAAGAGGAAGAAGGAGCAGGAGAAAAAGAAAAGAAGAAAAGACGAAGAAGAAGAAGAACAGGAAGAAGTAAAAGTAGAATAAGAAGTAGTAGAAGAAGAAGATCATGAAGAAGAAGAAGAAGATGAAGAAGAAGGAGAAGAAGAAGGAGAAGTAAATAAGGAGAAGAAGAAGAAGAAGAAGAAGAAGAACGAGAAGATGAAGAAGTTGAAGAAGAAGAAGTAGAAGAAGAAGAAGAAAAAAGAAGAAGTTGATGAAAAAGAAGAAGAAGACGAAGAATAAGAAGTTCAAGAAGAAAGAAGAAGAAGAAGAAGAAGAAGAAGATGAAGAAGTTGAAGAAGACGAAGATGAAGAAGAAGAAGAAGAAGAAGAAAGAAGAAGTAGAAGTTGAAGAGAAAGAAGAAGCTAAAAGAAGAAGAAAGAGAAGAAGAAGAAGAACATAGAAAAAGAAGAAGGAGAAGAAAAGGAAGAAGAAGAAGTAGAAGAAGAAGAAGAAGTAGAAAGAGAAAGAAGGAGAAGAAAAAAGAAGTAGTAAAAGAAGAAGAATAAAAAATTGGAGGAAGAAGAGGATGAAGAAGCAAAAGCAGAAGAAGAAGAAGAAGAAGACGACAGAACAAGAAGAAGACGAAGAAGATAAAGAAGAAGAAGAAGAAGGGGATGTTGAAGAAGAAGAAGATAGAGAAGAACAAGAAGCAGAAGAAGAAGAAGAAAAAGAACAAGAAGAAGTTGATGAAAAAGAAAAAGAGGGAGAAGAAGATGAAAAAGAAGAGGAAGAAGAAGAAGAAGAAAGAGGAAGAAGAAGTAGTTGAAAGAAGAAGAAGAAGATGATGAAGAAGAAGAATGAGTAGTAAGAAGAAGAAGAAGAAGAATAAGACGAAGAAGAAAAAGAAGAAGAGGAAGAAAAAGAACAAGGAGAAGACGAAGAAGAAGAAGAAGAAGAAGAAGAAAAAGAAAGAGAAAAAGATGTAGAAGAAGAAGAAGAAGAAAAGAAGTATTAAAGAAGAAGAAGGAAGTAGAAGAAGAAGAAGAAGAAGAAGAAGAAGAAGGTGATGATGATTGTTGCTGAAGAATGAGAAGAAGGAGAAGAAGAAGAAGAACTTTAAGACGAAGAAGAAAAAGAAGATGAAGAGGAAGAAAGAGAAGGAGAAGAAGAAGAAGTAGAAGAAGAAGAAGAAGAAGAAGAAGAAGAAGGAGAAGAAAAAGAAGAAGAAGAAGAAGTTGAAGTAGAAGAATGAGAAGAAGTCTTAACAGTTGTAGTAGTAGTAGTAGCAGTAGTAGTAGAAGAAGAAGAAGAAGAAGAAGAAGAAGTAAAAGAAAAAGAAGAGGAGAACAAGAAGTAGAAAAAAGAAGGAGAAGAAGAGGAAGAAGAAGTAGAAGATGATGATGCTGTTGAGAAAGAAAAAAAGAAGAAAAATTGGAAGAAGAAGAGTATGATGAAGAACAAGAAGAAGACGAACGAAGAAGAAGAAGAAGAAGATGATGATGATAAAAGAAGAAGAATATGAAGATGTTGAAGAAGAAGAAGATGGTGAAGAAGAATAAGAAGTAGTAGAACAAGAAGAAGAAGAAGAAGATCATCATGAAAAAAGTAGAAGAAAAAGATGAAGAAGAAGGAGAATAAGAAGAAGAAGTTAGAAGGAGGAGGAGGAGAAGAAGAAGAAGAAGGGAGGAAGAGGAGGAGGAGAAGAAGTAGTAGGAGAAGAAGAAGCAAAAGAAGAAGTAGAAGATGATGATGATGATGACCATGATGAAGAACATGAAGAAGAACAAAAAGAAGAAGAAGGTAATGAAAAAGGAAGAACAAGAAACAGATGAAGAAGAACAAGAAGAAGAAGAATTTAAAGAAGAAGAAGAATGACATGAAGAAGACGATGAAGAAGAAGAAGAAGAAGAGAACAAGTAGAAGTTGAAGAGGAAGAAGAAGATGAAGAAGAAAAAAATGAAAGAAGAAGAAGAAGAAAGAAGAAGAAGAAGAAGGAAAAGAAAAAGAAGAAGAAGAAGAGGAAGTAGAAGAAGAAGATGTAGAGGAAGAAGAAGAAGAAGAAAAAGAAGAAGAAGAAGGTAGAAGAAGAAGAAAAATTGGAAGAAGAAGAGGATCAAGAAGTAGAAGAAGAAGAAGAACAAGAAGACGAAGAAGAAGAAGAAGAAGAATAAGAAGATGAAGAAGAAAGAAGAAGAATAATAAGATGTTGGGAGAAGAAGAACAAGAAGTAGTTGTAGTAGAAGGAGAAGAAGAAGAAGAAGTATAAGAGGAAGAAGATGAAGAAGAAGAAGACGAAGAAGAAGTAGAAGAAGAAGATGAAGATGAAGAAAGAGAAGAAGTAGAAGTAATAGTAGAAGATGAAGATGACGAAGAAGAAGATGATGAAGAAAAAGAAGTAGAAGAAGAAGATGATGTTGTATAAGAATAAGAATAAGAAGAAGATGATGATCGATGCTGATGAAGAACAAGAAGAAAAAAGTAGAAGAAGAAAAGAATAAAAAAGAAGAGGAAGAAGTAGAAGAAACAAGAATAAGAAGAAGAAAAAAGAAGAAGAAGAAGAACATGAATAAAAAGAAGAAGGAGAAGAAGACTAATAAGTTGAAGAAGGAGAAGAAGAACAAGAGGAAGAAGAAGAAGAAGAAGAAGAAAAAAAAGAAGAAAAAGAAGAAGAAGGAGAAGAAGTAGAAGAAGAAGAAGAAGGGAAGTAGCAATAGTAGTAGTAGAAGAAGAAGAAGAAAAAGAAGAAGAAGAAGAAGCAGAAGAAGAAGAAGAAAAAATTGAAAAAGAAGAAGAAGAAAAAGAAGAAGGGGAAGAAGAACTTGAACAAGAAGAAGTAGAAGAAGAAGAAGAAGAAAATTAAGATGAAGAAGATGAAGAAGAAGAATAAGAAGAGGAAGAAGGAGCAGGAGAGAAAAAGAAAAGAAGAAAGAAGAAGAAGAAGAAGAACAGGAAGAAGTAAAAAGTAGAATAAGAAGAAGTAGAAGAAGAAGATCATGAAGAAGAAGAAGAAGATGAAGAAGAAGGAGAAGAAGAAGGAGAAGTAAATAAAGGAGAAGAAGAAGAAGAAGAAGAAGAACGAGAAGATGAAGAAGTTGAAGAAAGAAGAAGTAGAACAAGAAGAAGAAAAAAGAAGAAGTTGATGAAAAAGAAGAAGAAGACGAAGAATAAGAAGTTCAAGAAGAAGAAGAAGAAGAAGAAGAAGAAGAAGATGAAGAAGAAGAAGATGAAGAAGTTGAAGAAGACGAAGATGAAGAAGAAGAAGAAGAAGAAGAAGAAGAAGTAGAAGTTGAAGAGAAAGAAGAAGCTAAAGAAGAAGAAAGGGAAGAAGAAGAAGACGTAGAAGAAGAAGAAGGAGAAGAAAAGGAAGAAGAAGAAGTAGAAGAAGAAGAAGAAGTAGAAAGAGAAGAAGGAGAAGAAAAAGAAGTAGTAAAAGAAGAAGAATAAAAAAATTGGAGGAAGAAGAGGATGAAGAAGCAAAAGCAGAAGAAGAAGAAGGAAGAAGTCGAAGAACAAGAAGAAGACGAAGAAGATAAAGAAGAAGAAGAAGAAGGGGGATGTTGAAGAAGAGAAGAAGATAGAAGAAGAACGAAGAAGTAGAAGAAGAAGAAGAAGAAGAAAGAACAAGAAGAAGTTGATGAAAAAAGAAAAAGAGGGAGAAGAAGATGAAAAAAGTATAAGAATAAGAAGAAGAAGATGGTGATGATGAACGAGAAGAAAAAGTAGAAGGAAAAGGTAGAAGAAGATGAAGATGAAGAAGAAGACAAGGACGAAGAAGAAGAAGAAGAAGAAGTAGAAGCGAAGTAGAAAAAACAAGAAAAAAGAGAAGAAGGAGAAGAGGAAGAAGAAGAATGTGATGAAGAAGAAGAAGAAGAAATAAAAAAAAAAGAAA
>JAIUJO010003507.1:2500-5000 GCA_023846275.1 Vanilla planifolia | reverse complement strand
GTGGAAGAAGTAGAAAAAAAAGAAGAAACAAGATGATGAAGATGAAGAAGATAAAGTAGTAGAAGAGAAAGAGAAGAAGAAGAAGAAGAACAAAAACAACAACAAAAAGTAGTAGAAGAAGAAAGAAGAAGATTAAGAAGCTGAAGAAGAAGTTAAAGAAGATAAAGAAGAAGAAGAGAGGAGAAAGAAGAAAAGGAAGAAGGAAGAAGAAGACAGTAGAAGAAGCAGAACAAGAAGAAAAATGATGATAATGAAAAAGAAGTTGAAGAAGAAGAAGAAAAAGAAGAAGAAGATGAAGAAAAATAAGATGGAGAAGGAGGAGAGAAAAAGAGCAAGAAAAAGAAGAAGAAAATGAAGAAGAAGTAAAAGTAGAAGAAGAAGAAGAATATGATGATGAAGAAGAAGCTGAAGAAGTGTAAGAAGAAGAAGATGGAGAAGAAAAAAGAAGTAGAACAAGAATAAGGAGAAAAAGACGAAGAAGAAGAAGAAGAAGAAGTAGTAGTAGTTTTAGTAGAAGAAAAAGAAGAAGAAGAAGATGAAGAAGTACTAGAAGAAGAAGAAGAAGTGGAAAAAGATGAAGGACAAGAAGAAGATGATGACGATGATGAAGAAGAAGAAGAAGAAAGAGAATAAGAAGTAGAAGATGAAGAACGGGAATAATAATAACAATAATAACGAGATGATGATGATGATGAAGAAGAAGAAGAATAAGAAGAAGATTGAGAAGTAGAAGAAGAAGAAGAGGAAGAAGATGTCGAAGAAGAACAAGAAGAAGTAAAAGAAGGACGAGAAGAAGAAGAAGAAGAAGAGAGAAGAAGAAGAAGTAGTTGAAAAAAGATGAAGAAGATGATGAAGAAGTAGAATGAGAAGAAGACGAAGAAGACAAAGAATAAGATGAAGAAGAAAAAGAAGAAGATGAAGAAAAAGAACAATATAGAGAAGAAAACGTAGAAGAAGAAGAAGAAGGGGAAGAAGAAGAAGATTATGAAGAAGAAGAAGAAGAAGAAGAAGATGATGATGTTGATGAAGAAGAATGCGTAGAAGACGAAGAAGAAGAAGAAGAAGTTGAAGATTAAGAAGAAGGAGAAGAGAAGAAGAGGAAGAAGAAGAAGAAGGAGAACGAGAAGAAGAAGAAGAAGAAGAAAATGAAGAAGAAGTAGTAGAAGAAGAAGGAGAAGAAGATAGTGGTAATAGTAGTAGTAGTAGTAGTAGTAGTAGAAGAAGAAGAACAAGAACAAGAATAAGAAAAAGAGGAGGGGAACAAGAAGTAGAAAAAGAAGAAAGAGAAGAAGAAGAACAACACAAGAAGATGATGATGATGATGGTGAAGAAGAAGAAGAAGAAAAAGAACAAGTAAAAAATAGAAGCAGAAGAAGAAGAATAAGAAGGGGAAGAAGAAGAAGAAGTAAAAGAAGGAGAAGAAAAAGATGAAGAAGAAGAAGAGGAGGAATGAGAATCAAAAGAAGAATTAGAAGAACAACAAGAAGAAGAAGGAGCAGAATAAGACGAACCTGAAGAAGAAGAAGATGATGATGACGATGATGGAGAAGATTAAGAAGAAGAAGAAGAAGAAGAAGAAAAAAGGACAATAAAAAGAAGGAAATGATAAAGTAGAAAAAAAGTAAGAGAAGAAGAAAAAACAAGTAGAAGACAATGTAGAAAAAGAAGAAGTAGAAGAAAAGAAAAAAGAAGAAGAAGCAGAAGATGGAGAAGAAGAGGATGAAGACGTAGAAGGAGAAGAAGAAGTAGAAGAAGAAGAAGAAGAAGAGGGAGAAGAAGAAGAAGCAAAAGAAGAAGCAGAAGAAGAAGAAGAAGAACAAGATGAAGAAGAAGAAGAAGTACAAGAAGAAGATGATGATGTAGAAGAGGAAGTAGGCTAGGAAGAAGAAGAAGAAGGTGAAGAAACAAGATGAAGAAGAAGAAGTAAAAGAAGAAAAAGAAAAAGAAAGAACAAAAAGAAGAAGAAGAAGAAGAAGAAAAGAAGTTGAAGAAAAAGGAGATGAAGAAAAAGAAGGAGGAGAGAAGAGAAGTTGTTGTAGGAGAAGTGGAAGAACAAGAACGAGAAGAAAAAGAAGAAGTAGAAGATAGAAGAACAAGAAGAAGAAGAAAGAGAATAAGAAGTAGTAGAAGAAAGGAAGGAGAATAATAATAATAATAATAATAATAATAATAATAATAATAATAATAATAATAATAATAATAATAACAATAATAATAATAATAACAATAATAAAAAAAATGATGCTTATGATGATGATGAAGAAGAAGAAGAAGAATAAGAAGAAAGATGGAGAAGTAGAAGAAGAAGAAGGAGAAGAAGAAGATATTGAAGTAGAACGAGAAGAAGGTAGAAGAAGGACGAGAAGAAGTAGAAGAAGGACGAGAAGAAGAAGAAGAAGAGGAGAAAGATGAAGTAGTTGAAAAAAGAAGAAGAATGAGAAGAAGAAGAAGAAGAAGAAGAATAAGATGAAGAACAAAAAGAAGAAGATGAAGAAATAGA
>JAIUJO010003306.1:0-2500 GCA_023846275.1 Vanilla planifolia | reverse complement strand
AAGAAGAAGGAGAAGAAGAAAAAGACGAAGAAGAAGAAGAAGAGAAGTAGTTGAAGAAGAAGAAGAAAAAGGCGAAGTAAAATTAGAAGAAGAAGAAGAAGACGAAGCAGAAGAAGAAGAAGAAGAAGAAGAAGAAGAAGTAGAGGAGGAGGAAGAAGAAGAAGAAGAAGAAGTAGAAGAAGAAGATGAACAAAAAGAAGAAGATGGCAATGAAGAGAAGATGATAATGAAGAAGAAGAAGAAGAAGAAGTAATAGAAGAAGAAGAAGAGGATGATAGACATGACGATGATGAAGAAGCAAAAGAAGAAGAAGTAGTCACAAAAAAAGTAGAAAAAGAAGAAGAAAGAAAGAAGAAGTAGAAGAAGAAGAAGTAGAAGAAAAACAAAAAGAAGAAGAAGTGGAAAATAGGAAGAAGACAAAAAGGAAGATTAAGAAGAAGAAGAAGACGACAAAAATGAAGAACAACAACAAGAAGAAGAGGAAAAAGAAGAGGATGGAGAATAAGAAGAATAAGAAGAAAAAGAAGAAGAAGAAGAAGAAGAGGAAGAAGAAGAAATGTTGTAGAAGTAGAAAAAAAGAAGAAAAAGTTGAAGAAGAAGAAATAGAAGCTATAGTACTAGAAGAAGAAGAAGAAGAGGAAGAAGTTGAAGAAGAAGTAGAGGAAGAAGAAGATGAGGAGGAAGAAGAGGAAGCTGAAAAAGAAGAAGAAAATGAAGAAGGAGAAGAAGAAGAAGAACAACAAGAAGATGAAGAACTGGAAGGAAGAAGAAAAGGGAGAAGAAGAAGAAGAAGAAGAAGAAGAAGAAGAAGAAGAAGAAGAAGAAGAAGGACAAGTAGAAGAAGATGGAGAAGAAGAAAAAGAAGAAGAAGAAGAGTAAGAAGTAGAAGATTAAAAAGGAGAAGAAGAAGAGGAAGAAGAAGAACAAGAGGAAGAAGAGGAAGAAGAAGAAGAAAAAGAAGAAAAAGAAGAACTAGTTGTAATAGAAGAAGAAGACGAAGAAGAAGAAGAAGAAGAAGAAGAAAAAGAAGAAGGGGATGAAGAAGAAGAAGAAGAGGAGGAGAAGAATAAGAATAAGAAGAAGAAGCAGAAGAAGAAGAACAAGAAGAAGAAGAGGAAGAAGAAGTCGATGAAGAAGAAGAAGAAGGAGAAGAAGACGAAGATGAAGAAGAGGAGGAAGAAGAAGAAGAAGAAGAAGAAGAAGACGAAGAGAAGAAGACGAAGAAGAAGAAGAAGAAGAGGAAGTAGAAGAAGAAGAAGAAGAAGAAGAAGAAGAAGAAGAAGAGGCAATAAAGAAGAAGAAGAAGTAGAAGAAAAAGAAGAGGACGAAAAAGAATAAGAAGAAGAAGAAGAAGATGATAACAAAGAAGAAAAAAGAAGAAGATGAAGATAAAGAAGAAGAAGAAGTAGAAGAAGAAGCAAAACACAGATAAAAATATGGAAAAGAAGAAGAAGAAGATGAAATATGAGAAGAAGAAGAAGAAGAAGAAGAATAAGAAGAAGAAGTGGACGAAAAGTAAAGTTTAGAAGATGGAGAAGAAGAAGAAGAAGAAGAAGGGAAAAAGAAGAAGAAAAGGAAAAAGAAGAGGAAGAATTAGAAGAAGAGAAAGAAGAAGAAGATGAAGAATAAGAAGAAGAAGAAGTAGAAGTAGAAGAAGAAGAAGAAGAAAAATTGGAAGAAGAAGAAGAAAAATTGGAAGAAGAAGAAGAAGAAGAAGATGGAGAACAAGATGAAGAACAAGAAGAAGAAGATATAGAAGAAGAAGATATAGAAGAAGAAGAAGAAGAAAAAGAAGAGGAAGATGAAGTAGAAGAAGAAGATCATGAGAAGGAAAAATTGAAAGAAGAGGTAGAAGTAGAAGAAGAAGAAGAAGAAGAAGTAGAAGAAGAAGAGGAGGAAGTGGAAGAAGAAGAACAAGAAGATGAGGAAGAAGAAAAAAGAAGAAGAAGAAGAAGAAGAAGAAGAGGAAGAGGAGGAAGAAGAGGAACAAGAAGTAGAAGAAGAAGAAAAGGAAGATGAAGAAGAAGAAGAAGAAGAACATGTAGAAGAAGAAGACGATGATAATGATGAAGAACAAGAAGAAAATGAAGAGGAGAAAGACGAAGAAAAAAAGAGGAAGAAGAAGAAGAAGAAGAAGAAAAAGTAGAAGAAGAAGAAGAAAATAGGGAAGAAGAAGAAGAGGAAGAAGAAGACGAAGAAGAAGAAGAGGAAGAGGAAGAAGAAGAAGAAGAAGAAGAAGAAGAAGA
Source organism: Vanilla planifolia (assembly GCA_023846275.1). Taxonomy (NCBI): domain Eukaryota; kingdom Viridiplantae; phylum Streptophyta; class Magnoliopsida; order Asparagales; family Orchidaceae; genus Vanilla; species Vanilla planifolia. Next base: position 254 of record JAIUJO010003306.1, on the reverse strand, counting down.
AGAAGAAGATGAAGATGAAGAAGAAGAAGAAGAAGAAGGAGAAGAAGAAGAAGAAGAAGAAGAAGAAGAAGAAGAAGAAGAAAAAGAAGAAGTTGAAGTAGTAGAAGAAGAAGAAGTGAAGAAGAAAAGAAGAAGAAGAAGAAGAAGAAGAAGAAGAAGAAGAAGAAGATTATGAAGAAGAATTAGATGAAGAAGAAGAAGACGAAGAAGAAAATGTTGAAGAAGAAGAAGAAGAAGTAGAAGAAGAAGAAGAA
>JAIUJO010001890.1:12500-15000 GCA_023846275.1 Vanilla planifolia | reverse complement strand
TCTTCTTCTTCTTCTTTATTTTCTTCATCTTCTTCTTCTTCTTCTACTACTACTACTACTTCCTTTTCCTCCTCATCTTCTTATCCTCCTCCTTTGTCTTCTTCTTCTTCTTCTTCTTCTTCTTCTTCTTCCACTTCTTCTTCCTCTTCTTCTCCCACATTTCCATCTTCTTCTTCTTCTTTTTCTACCAGTTCTTCTTTCTCTTCTTCTTTCCACTCTTCTCCATCTTCTTCTTCTTCTTCTTCTTCTTCTTCTTCTTCCCCTTCTTCTTCTTCTTCTTCCGCTTATTTTTCTTCTTCTTCTTCTTCTTCTTCTTCTTCTCCTCCTCCTTCTTCTTTCTCTTCTTTTTCCGCATCTTCTTTTTCTTCTTCATCTTCTCCTTCCTATTATTCTTCTTCTTCTTCTACTAGTACGACTACTTCTTCTTCTTTTACTTCATTATCTCCTTTTACTTTGTCCTCTTCTTCTTCTTCTTCTACTTTTTCTTATTTTCCTTTCCTTCATCATCTTCTACTACTACATTGTCTTCTCTTTCTTCTTCTTTTTCTTATTCTTCTTCTTCTTTAAGTTCCTCTTGTTCTTTACATCTTTCTATCTTTCACCTTTTTGTTCTTCTTCTTTTTCTTCTTCCACGTCTTCTTCTTCTCCTTCCTCTTCTTCTTCTTCTTCTTCTTCTTCTTCCTCTTCCTCCTCCTTTTCTTCTTCTTGTTCTTCTTCTTTTTCTTCTTCTTGTTCTTTCTCTTCTTCCTCTTCTTCTTCTCCTACTTCTCCTTTTCCTTCTTCTTCTTTTTCTCCTCTTCCTTCTACTACTTTACAATCTTCTTCTTCTCCACCTTCTACTACTACTACTTCTTCTTCATCATCTTCATTGTGTTCTTCTTCTCAATCTTCTTCTTCTTCTTCTCCTTCATGTTCTTCCTCTTCTTCTTCTTCTTCTTCTTCTTCTTCTTGTTTTCTTCTTCGTCTTCTTGTTCCTCTTATTCTTCTTCTACTTCTACTTCCTCTTCTTCTTCTGCTGCTTTCTCTATTTCTCCTTCTACTTCTTCTTCTTCCTTTCTCCTTCCCCTCCTTCTTCTTCTTTCTCTTCTTCTTTTTCTTCTTCTTCTTCTTCTTATTTCTTTTCTTCTTCATCTTCTTATTTTTCTCATTGTCGATCTTCTTCTTCCTCTCCTCCTTCCCCTTCTTCTTAATCATCTTCTTCAACTACTTCTTCTTCTTCTTCCTTATGTTCTTCTTCTCTATCTTCTTTTCTTCTTTTACTTCTTCTTCTTCTCCTTCCTCTTCTTCTTCTTCTTCATGTTCTTCTTCACCTTCTTCTTCTTCTTCTTCTTCTTCTTCTTCTTCTTCTTCTCCTTCTTCTTCTTCTTCTTCATCTTCTTCCTCTTCTTTTTCTTCTTCTTCTTAAACATCTTCTTCTTCTTCTTCATCATTTTTTTCTTGTACTTCTTCTTCTACTTTTGCTTCTTCTACTTCTTCTTCTTCTTCTTCTTCTTCTTCTTCTTCTAATTCTTCTTCTTTTTCTTGCCCTTCTTTGAATCTTGTCCTCCTTCATCTTCTTCTTATTCTTCTTCCTCCTCTTCTTCCTATTGGACAGCTTTTTCTTTGTCTTCTCCTTCTTCTTCTTCTTCTTCTTCCTCTTTGTGTTTTTCTTCTTCTTCATCTTCTTCTTCTTCTCCTTCTTCCACTTCTTTGTCTTCTACTTCTTTTTCTTCTTCATCATCATCTTCTTCCTCTTCTTCTTTTTCTTTTTCTTCTTCTTCTTCTTCTTCTTCTTCTTCTTCTTCTTCTTCTTATTCTTCTTCTTTTGGTTTCCGTTCTTCTCCTTCAACTTCTTCTACTTTTTCTTCTTCTTCTTCTTCTCCTTCTCCTTCTCCTTCTCCTTCTCCTTCTCCTTCTTCTTCTTCTTCTCTGTTTTCCTCTTCTTGTTCTTCTCCTTCTTATTCTTCTTCTTCTCTTTGTTCTTCTTCTTCTTCTTCCACGTCCTCCTCCTCCTACCTTCTTCTTCTTCTCCTTCATCTTCTTCTTCTTCTTCCTCTTCTACTTGTTCTTCTTTTATTACTATTACTAGTTCTTCTGCTATATCTACTTCTCCTTCTTCTTGTTCTTCTTCGTCTTCTACTTATTATTCTTCTTCTTCTACTACTTTTTTCTTCTTCTTCTTCTTCTTCTTCTTCTTCTTTCTATCATTATTATTACTTTTATTATTATTACTATTATTGTTATTATTGTTAATATTGTTATTATTACTATTCTACTACTTCTTCTTCATGCCCTTCTTCTACTACTCCTTCTCCTTCTTCTTCCTCTTTCTCATCTTATTCACCCTCTCGTTCATCATCATCTTCTTGTTCTTCTTCTTCTCTTTCTTCTTCTTCTTCTTCTTCTTCTACTTGTTCTTCCACTTCTTCATCTTCTATGTCATCATTATCTTCTTCTTCTTCTTCTCTTACTACTATTTTTTATTCTTCTTCTTCTTCTTAATCTTCTTCATCATGCACTT
>JAIUJO010001890.1:7500-10000 GCA_023846275.1 Vanilla planifolia | reverse complement strand
CATTTTCTTCTACTTCTTCCTCTTTTTCTTCATCTTCTCCATCATTTTCTTCTTCTCCTTCTTCTTCCTCATCTTCTTCCTCTTCTTCTTCTTCTTCTTCTTTTAATTCGACTTTTTCTTCCTTTAGATCTTCTTCCTCTTCTTCTTATACTTCTTATTCTTCTACATCATCTTCTTCTTCTTCTTCCTCTTCTTCTTCTTCCTTTTCTGCTTCTTCTTCTACTTCTTCATTCTCTTTCTCTTTTTCTTCTTATTCTTTTTCTTCTACTTCTTCTTCTTCTACTTCTTATTCTTCCTCCTCTTCTTGTGATACTACACTTTCAACTTCATCTTCTTCTTCTTCTTTCTCTTTTACTACTACTTCAACTACTTCTTGTTCTTCTGCTATTCTTCCTCTATTTATTCTTACTCATCTTCTAATTCTTCTTCTTCTTCTTTTTCATAATCATCATCATCTTCATTTTCTTCTTCTTCTTCTTCATTTTCTTCTTCTTCTTCTTCTTCTTCTTCTCCTTTCTCCTCTTTGCCTTCTTCTTCTTCTTCTTCTTCTTCTTCTTCTTCTTCTTCTTCCCCTTATTCTTGTTTTTGTTCTTCTTCTTCTTCTTCTTCTCCTTCTCCTCCTTCTTCTTCTTCTTCTTCATGTTTTTCGTCTTTCTCTACTTCTTCTTTTACATCTTTTTCATCTTCTTCTTCTTCATCCTCTTCTTCCTCCTCTTCTTGATCTTCTTCTTTATACCTTTTCTTCTTCTTCTTCTTCTTCTTCTTCTTCTTCTTCGTCATCTTCTTCTTCTTCTTCTTCTTCTTCTCATTCTTCTACTCCTCCTTTTTGCTCTTCTTTTTCTTCTTCTTCCTCTTCTTCTTCTTCTTCTTCTTCTTCTTCTAGTACAATTACTTCTTCCTCCTTTTCTTCTTCTTTTTCTTCTTATTTTACTTCTTCTACTTCTTCTTCCTCTTTTTCTTATCCTCCTTAATCTACTTCTTCTTCTTCTTCTTCGTCTTCTTCCTCTTCTTCTTTTTCTTCTTCTTCTTCTTCTTCTTCTTCTTCTCCTTCCACAACTTCTTCTTCCTTTTCTTTAACCTCTTCCTCTTCTTCTTCTTCTTTTTCCCCGTCTTCTTATTCTTATTCTTATTCTTCTACTTCTTCTCCTTCTTCTTCTTTTTCTTCTTCTGCTTCTTGTTCTTCTCCTTCTTCTTCCACAACTTCATCTTCTTCTCCCTCTTTTACTTCTTCTTCTTCTTACTTCTTCTAATTCTTCGTATTCTACTTCTTCTTCTTCTTCTTCTTTCACTTTCTCTTCCACTCCTTCTTCCACTTCTTCTACTTCTTTTGCTTCTTCTTCTTTTGATTCTTTATCATCATCTTCTTCTTCTTCTTTTTCTTTTTCTTTATCTTCCTTTTCTTCTTCTTCCTTAAGTTCTTCTTCTTCTTCTTCTTCTTCTTCTTCTTCTTCTTCGTCTTAATCTTAATTTTCTTCTTCTGCTCCTTCATCTTCTTCTTTTGCCTCTTCTTCCTCGATTTCATCATCTTCTTCCACTTCTTCTTCTTATTCATCATCTTCTTCTTCATCCTCTTCTTCATCATCTTCTTCTTTTTCTTCTTATTCTTGTTCTTCTTCTTCATCAACATGATCATCATCATCATCTTCTTCTTCTTCTTCTTCTTCGGCTTCTTCTCCTTCTTCAACATCCTCTTCCTCCTCTTCTTCTTCATCTTCATCTTCTTCATCTTCCAAATTTTTCTTCTTCTTCTTCCTATTCTTCTACTTCTTCTTCATATTCTTCATCTTCCTCTTATTTTTCTTGTTCCACATCTTCTTCTTCTTCGTCTTCTTCTTTAACTTTTTCTTCTTATTTTTATTTTTATTCTTCTTCTTCTATTTCTTTCTCTTCTGCTTCTTCAGCTCCTTCTGCTTCTTCGTCTTCTTCCTCTATATCATATTCTTCTCCAACTCTTTCTTTTTCTTCTTCCTCTACTTCCTCTTCTACTTTTTCTTCTTCTTCTCCTTCTTCCACTTCTTCTTCTTCTTGTTCCACATCTTCTTCTTCTTCTTCCACATCATTGTTAACTTCTTCTTCTTCCCCTTCTCCTTCTCCTTCTTCTTCTTCTTCTTCTTCTTCTTCTGCTTCTTCCTTTGTTTCTTATTCTTCTTCTTCTTCCTCTTCCTCTTCTTCTTCATCTTCTTCTTCTTCCTCTTCTTCTTCTTCTTCTTCTTCTCGTTCTTCTTCTTCTTCTTCTTCTTCCTCTTCTTCTAATTGTTGTTGTTGTTCTTCTTCTTCTTCTTCTTCTTCTTCCTCCTCTTCCTCTCCTTCTTCTTCCTCTTCTTCTTCATCTTCTTCCACTACTTCTTCTTCCTCTTCTTCTTCTCCTTCCTCTTATTCTTCTTCTTCTTCTTCTTCTCCTTCTTCTTCGTCTTCTTTTCTTCTTCTTGTTCTTCTTCCTTCTTCTTCTTCTTCTTCTTCTTCTTTCTTTCCTTCTTCTTCTTCTCCTTCTTCTTCTTCA
>JAIUJO010001890.1:0-5000 GCA_023846275.1 Vanilla planifolia | reverse complement strand
TCTTCTTCTACTTCTAAGTTTTCTTCCTCTTCTTCTTCTTCTTCTTTTTCTTCTTTTTCTTCCTCTTCTTCTTCATCATCTTCTTCTTCTTCTTTTCTACTACTGCCACTTCTTCTTCTTCTTCTTCTTCTTCTTTAATTTCTTCTTTTTCTTCTTCTTCGTCTTCTCCTTCCTCTTCTTCTTTCTCTACTTCTTATTCTACTTCTATTTCTAATTTTTTTCTTCTTCCTCCTCCTCTTCTTCTTCTACTTCTTCTTCTTCATCCACTTCTAGTTCTTCTTCTACTTCTTCTTCTCCTACTACTTCTACGTCTTTCTTCTCCTTTCCCTTCTTCTTCCACTTCTTCTTCTTTTTCTCCTAACTCTACAATTCTTCTTTTTCTACATCTTCTTCTTCTTCTCTTTTTCCTCTTCCTCTTCTTCTTCTTCGTCTTTTTCTTCTTTTTCTTCTTCTTCTTCCCTTTTTTCTCCTCGTTCTAATTCTTCTTCTTCTCCATCTTCTTCTTCTTCCTTTTCTTCTTCTTGTTCTTCTTTCTCTTCTTCTTCTTATTCATCATCATCTTATTATAATTATTCTTCTTCTTCTACTAATTTTTCTCTTCTACATCTTCTTCTCTTCTTCTTCTTCTTCCTCTCCTTCTTTCTCCTCTTCTTGCCTTCTTCTCCTTCTTCTTCTACTTTATCGTCATCTTCTTCTTGCTCTTGTTCTTCTTCTTCTTCACCTTCTTCATCTCCTTCTTCTTCTTCTTCTTCTTCTTCTCTTTCTTCTTCTTCTCTTTCTTCTATTTCTTCTTCTTCTCCTTCTCCCTCTTCTTCTTCTTCTTCTTCTTCTTCTTCTTCTTCTTCTTCTTCTTCCTCTTCTTCTTCTTCTTCTTCTTCTTCTTCTTCATCTTCTTCTTCTTCTCCTTCTCATTCTTCTCTTCTACTTCTTCTCCTTCACCTTCTTCTTCTTAAACTTTTTCCTCATCTTCTTCTCTTTTTCTTCTTCGTCTTCTTCTTCTTCTTCCTCTTCTTCTGGTGCTCTTCCTCCTCCTTCTTCTTCTACTTCCTCTTCTTCTGATTCGCTTCCTTCTTCTTCTTCTTCTTCTTCTTCTTCTTCTTTCGCATCCTCTTCTTTTTTTTCTTCTTCTTCTTCTTCCTCGTCTTCTTTTTCTTCCTCTTCTTCATCTTTTTCTTCTTCTTCTAGTTTTCTTCTTCTTCCTTTGCTTCTTCATTTTCTTTTTCTTCTTCCTCTTCATCTTCTTCTTCTTCTTCTTCTTCATGTTCTACTTCTTCATCTACTCCTTCTTCTTCTTCCTCTTCCACCCCATTTTTCTTTTCTTCTTCTTCCTCCTCCTCTTCTTGTTCTTGTTCTTCCTCTTCCTCTTCTTCTTCCTTTTCTTCTTCTTCTTCTTTTTCTTTCTCTTCTTCTTCTTCTTGATCTAATCCTTTTTGTTTTCCTTCTTCTTCTTCTCTATCTCCTTCTCCTTCCTTATCTTCATCTTCCTCATCTTTTTCATGTTCTTCATCATCTTCTTCTTCTTCTTCCTTATCTATTACATCTTATTCTTCCCCTTCCTCAGCTTTTTCTTCTTCTTCTTCTTTTTCTTCTTCTTCTTCTTCTTCTCCTTCTCCCTCTTCTTCTTCTCCTTCTTCTTCTTCTCCTTCTTCCTCTTCTTTTTCTACATCTCCTTCCTCTTTTCTTTTTCTTCTTCTTCGTCTTCTTCTTCTTCTTACACTTGTTCTAATTCTCTTCCTTCTTCTACTTCTTCTTCTTCCTCTACTTCTCATTCACTTCCTTCTTCTTCTTCTTCTTTTTCTTCTTCCTCTTCTTCTACTTTCTCTTCTTCTTCATCATCATCTTCTTCATCTTCTTCTTCATCATCATCTTCTTCTTCTTCTTCTTATTCTTACTGTTCTACCCCTTTTTTTATTTCTTCTTCTTCCTATTCTTCTTCTTCTTCCTCCTCTTCTTGTTCTTGTTCTTGTTCTTCTTCTTCTTCTTCTTCTTCTTCTTCTTCTTCCTTTTCTTCTTCTTCTCCTTTTTCTTCCCCTTCTTCTTCTTCTTCTCCTTCTTCCTTTTCTTCTTCTTCTTCTTTTTCTTCCCCTTCTTCTTCTTCTTCTTCTTCCTTTTCTTCTTCTTCTTCTTTTTCTTCCCCTTCTTCTTCTTCTTCTTCTTCCTTTTCTTCTTCTTCTTCTTTTTCTTCCCCTTCTTCTTCTTCTTTATCTTCTCCTTGTCGTTTTCCTTCTTCTCCATCTCCTTCTCCTTCCTGATCTTAATCTTTCTCATCTTTTTTCGTGTTTGTCTTCTTCTTTTTCTATATATCCTTCCTCTTCTTCCTCAATGTTTTCTTCTCCTTCTTTTTCTTCTTCATCTTTAACTTCTTCTACTTCTTCTCCTTCTTCCTCCTCTACTTCTTTTTCTTCTTCTTCTTGTTTTACTTCTTCTACTTCTTCTTCTTCTTCTTGTACCTCTTCTTTTTCTTCTTGTTCTTCTTCTTCTTCCTATACAACTTCTTCTTCTCCTACCTCTTCTTGTTCTTTTTCTTTTTGTTCTTCTTCTTCTTCTTCTTCTTCTTCTTTTTCTTCTTCTTCTTCCTCATCTTCTTCTTCTTGTTCTTCTCCTTCTTTTTCCTCTTCTACTTCTTGTTGTTCTTCTTCTTCTTTGTCTCCTTCTTCTTCTTCTTCCACTTCTCTCTTCCTCTTCTTCTTCCTCTTCTTCATCTTCTACTTCTCCTTCTCCTCTTCTTCTTCTTCTTCTCCTCCTACTTATTCTTCTTCTTCTTCTTCTTCTTCTTCTTCTTCTCCTTCTTCCTCTTCTTCTTCCTCCTCCTCCACCTCCTCCTCCTCTTCTTCTTCTTCTACTACTTCTTTATCCTCTTCTTCCTCCTATGCTTTTTCTTCTGCCTCTTCTTCTTCATCTTTTTCTTCTCCTTCTTTCTCTTCAACTTCTCCTTTTCCTTCTTTGTCTACTTCTTCTACTTCTCCTTCTTCTTCCTCCTCTTTTTTTTCTTCTTCTTAATCATCTCCTTCTTCTTCTTCGTGTTCTTCCTCTACTTCTTCTTCTTCTTCTTCTTCTTCTTCTTCTTCATCGTCATCTTCTTCTTCTTTGTCTTCGTCTTCTTCTTTTTCTTCTTCATCTTCTTTTTATTTTCTTCTTCTTCTTATTATTATTCTTCTTCTTTTTCTTCATCTTCTTCTTTTTCTTCATCTTCTTCTTCTAATTCTTCTTTTCCTTCTCCTGCTTTTACTTCTTCACTTTCTCCTTCCCCTTTTTCTTCTTCTTCTTCTTCTTCTTCCTCTTCTTCCTCTTCTTCTACTTCTTCTCCTTCTTCTTCTTCTTCTTCAACATTTCCTTCCTCTTCTTCTTCTTTTACTTCTTCTTCTTCTTCTTTTTCCACTTCTTCTGATCATCTTCCCTTCCTTCTTCTTCTTCTTCTTCTTCGTTCTCTTTCTTTGATCCTCTTCTATCTTCTTCTTCTTCTTCTTCTTCTTCCTCATCTTCTTTTTTTTCTTCTTCTTCTTCTTTTTCTTCTAATTGCTCTTCTTCTTCTTCTTCTTCTTGTTTTCCTTCTTCTTCCTCTTCTTCTTATTCTTATTGTTCTTCTTCTTCCTCTTCTTCTTGTTCTTCTACTACTTCCTCGTCTTCTTCTCCTTTTTCTAGTTCTTCTTCTTCCACCAATTTTTCCTCTTCTTCTTCTTCTTCCTCCTCCCCCCTTCTTCCCCTTCTTCTTATTCTTCTTCTTCTTCTTCTTCTTCTTCTTTTTCTTCTTCTTTATCTTCCCCTTCTTCTTCTTCTACAACAAAATCTTCTTCTTTTTCTTCCTCTTCTTCTTCTTCTTCTTCTCCTTGTCCTTTTTCTTCTTCTTCTTCTCCATCTCCTTCACTTTTCTCATCTTCACCTTCTTCTTCTTCTTCATCATCTTCTACTTCTTCTTCTTCTTCAACTTCTTCTTTCTATTCTTCTAACTTTTCTTGGTTAACTTCCTCTTCTTCTTCTTCATTTTGTTCCTCTTCTTTTTACTTCTTCTCCCACTTCTTCTTTTCTTTCTTCTTCTTCATCTTCTTCATCTTCTTCTTGCTCTTATTTCTTCTTCTACTTTGCTCCTTCTTCTTCTTCTTCCTCATCTTCTTCCACTTCTTCTTCTCCACCTCCTTCATGTTCTTCTTCTTCTTCTTCGTCTTCTTCCTCTTCCACTTCTTCTTCTTCTTCTTCTTCTTCTTCTTCTTCTTCTTCTTCTTCTTCTTCTTCTGCTTCTTCCTCTTCTTCTTCTTCGTTTTCTTCTTCTTCATTTTCTAGTTCTTTCCTTCTTCATTTCTACAACTTCTTCTTCCTATTTTTTTTTTCTTCTTCTTCTTCCACTTCTTCCTCTTCTTCTTCTTCTTCTCCTCCTCCTCCTCCATCTATTTCTTCTTTTTTTCTCCTTTTGCTTCTTCCTCTTTTTCTTCTTCCTCCTCTTCTTCTTCTTCTACTTCTTTTCTTTTCTCTTCTTCTTCTTCTTCTTCTTCTTCTTTTTCTTCTCCTCCTCCTTCTTCTTCAATTCTTCTTCTTCTTCTTCTTCTTCTTCTTCTTCTTCTTCTTCTTCTTCTTCTTCTTCTTCTTCTCTTTCTTCTTCTTCTTCTTCTTCTTCTTCTTCTTCTTCTTCTTGTTCCTCTTCTTCTTCTTCTTCTTGTTCCTCTTCTTCTTCTTCTTCTTATTCCTCTTCTTCTTCTTCTTCTTCTTCTCCTTGTTCTAATTCTTCTTTTTCTTCTTCTTCTACTTCTTCTTCCACAACTTATTCTTCTGTTCTTCTTCTTTACCTTCTACTTGTTCTTCTTCTTCTTTCCCTATCTTCTTATACCCTTTCTTCTTCCTTTTCTTCTTCTTCTTCCTCTTCCTCTTCATCTTTCTCATCTACTTCTTCCTCTTATTCATACTCTTCTTCTTCTCTTTTTTCTTCTTCTTCCTCTTCTTCATCTTTTTCTTTTTCTTCCTCTTCTACTTCCTCTTCTCCTTCTTCTCCTTCCTCTTCTCCTTCTTCT
>JAIUJO010003554.1:32500-40000 GCA_023846275.1 Vanilla planifolia | reverse complement strand
GAAGAAAAAGAAGAAGAAGAAGAAGAAAAAGAAGAAGAGAAGAAGAAGAAGAAGAAGAAGAAGAAGAATAAGAAAAAGAGGAAGAAGAAGAAGAAGAAGAAGAAGAAGAAGAAGAATATGAAGGAGGAGAAGAAGAAGAGAAGGAGAACTAGATGAAGAACAAGGAGAAGACGGAGGAAAAAGTAGAAGGAGAAGAATAAGGAGAAGAAGTAGAAGAAGAAAAAGACGATGGAGAAGTGGAAGAAGAAGAAGAGGAAGAAGGAGATGAAGAATAAGAGGAGGAGGAAGAAGAAGAAGAAGAAGAAGAAGGAAAGTTAGAAGAAGTAAAAGTTGAAGAAGAAGGAGAAGAGGATGAATAATAATAATATTAATTGTAATAATAACAATAAGTAGTAGTTGTAGAAGAAGAAGTAAAAGAAGCAGTAGAAGAAGAAGTAGAAGAAAAAGAAGAAGAAGTAGAAGTAGAAGAAGAACAAGAACAAGAAGAAGGAGAAGATGTTGAAGAAGAAGAAGAAGAACAAGTAAAAGAACATGAAGAAGAAGAAGAAGAAAGAAGTAAAAGAAGAAAAAGAATAAGAAGAAAAACAAGAAGAAGAAAACGAAGAAGAAGAAGAAGAATGAAGAATGAGGAGAAGAAGTAGAACATGATGATGAAAAAGAAGGAGAAGGAGAAGAAGAAGAAGAAGAAGAAGGAGAGGAGGAGAAGAGAAGTGGTAGATGAAGAAGATGTACTAGAGGAAGAAAAAGATGATGGAGAAGTGGAAGAAGAAGAAGCGGAAGGAGATGAAGAATAAGAGGAGGAGGAGGAAGAAGAAGAAAGAGAAGGAAAGCTAGAAGAAGAAGAAGAAAGTAAAAGTTGAAGTAGAAGGAGAAGAGGATGAATAATAATATTAATAGGTAACTGTAATAATAACAATAAGTAGTAGTTGTAGAAGAAGAAGTTAAAAGAAGTAGTAGAAGAAGAAGTAGAAGAAAAAGAAGAAGTAGAAGTAGAAGAAGAACAAGAACAAGAAAAGGAGAAGATGTTGAAGAAGAAGAAGAAGAAGAAGAAGTAAAAGAACATGAATAAGAAGAAGAAGAAGAAGAAGTAAAAGAAGAAAAAAGAATAAGAAGAAATACAAGAAGAAGAAAAGGGAGAAGAAGAAGAAGAATGAAGAATGAGGAGAAGAAGTAGATAGATGATGATGAAAAAGAAGGAGAAGGTGAAGAAGAAGAAGAAGGAGAAGGAGGAGAAGAAGAAGTGGTAGATGAAGAAGATATACTAGAGGAAGATGTCCAAGAACAGAAAAAAGAAGAAGAAGAACAAGAACAAGGAGAAAAAGAAGAAGAAGAAGAAGAAAAAGGAGAAAAAGAAGAACTAGGAGTATAAAGAAGTAGAAGTAGAAGGAGTAGAAGATGAAGAAGTAGAAGAAGAAGGAGAAGAAAAAGAAGTACAATAAGAAGAAGAAGATGAAGTAGAAGTACAAGAAGTAGAAGAACAAGAACAAGATTAAGAAGAAGTAGAAGTAGAAGAAGAAGAGAAAGAAGACGAAGAAGAAGAAGGGGAAGAAGAGAAAGAAGAAAAAGAAGTTGTAGCTAAAGAAGAAGTAGAAGACAAGGAAGAAGAAGAAGATCAAGAAGAACAAGTAAAAGTAGAAGATGAAGTAGTAGTAGTAGAAGAAGAAGAAGAAAAAGAAGAAGAAGAGGAAGATGATGATAATGTTGAAGAAGAAGAAGAAGAAAAAGAAAAAGAGGAAGAAGAACAATAAAAAGAAGATAATGATGACAAAGAAGTGGGAGAAGAAGAAGAAGAAGAAGAAGGTGGAGGAAATGAAGAAGAAAAAAGAAGCAGATAAAGACAAAAAGGAAAAAAGAATAAAAAGAAAAAGAAGCAGAAGAAGAAGAGGAGAAAGAAAAGAAGAAGAACAAGAAGAAGTAGAGGGCAAAGAAGTGGAAGAAGAGGAAGAGGAAGAAGAAAAAGAAGAAGATGAAGATGAAGTAGAGGAAGAAGAAGATGAAGAAGGAGAGGTAGAAGAGTGAGAAGAACAAGAAGAAAAAGTAGAAGAAGAAGAAGATAAAGAAGAAAAATAGGAAGAAGAAGAAGGGGAAGACGAAGAAGAGGAAGAAGAAGATGAAGTGGATGTGAAGAAAAGAAAAAAGAAGAAGAAGAAGATTTGCAAGAATAAGAAGTGAATGAGGAAGAAGAAGAAGAAGAGGAGGAAGAAAAAGTGGAAGAAGAAGAAGAAGAAAAGAAGAAGAAGAAGGGGAATAACAAGAGGAAGAGGAAGAAGAGGAAGAAGAAGAGAATGAAAATGGAGAGAAAGAAGAAGATGAAGATGAAGAAGTAGGGAAGTAGAAGAAGAAGAAGATGAAGTAGAATTAGAAAAATAGTAAGAAGAGAAGAAAAGGAAATAACAGAGGTAGAAGAAGAAGAAGAAGTAGAAAAAGAAGGAGAAGAATAAGAAAAAGAAGAAAAAGTAGTGGAAGAAGAAGAAGAAGAAGATGAAGAGGAGGAAGAAGAAGAAGAAAGAAGAAGAAGAAGTAGAAGAAGAAGAAGGGGAAGAAGGAGAGGAAGGAGAAGAAGATGAGGAAGTTGAAGTAGAAGAGGTAGAAGAAGAAGAAGAAGGGGAAGAAGAAGAAGAAGAAGAAGAAGGAGAAGAAGAAGAATTATTAAAAGAAGTAGAAGATGAAGTAGAAGAATAAGTAGAAAAAGAAGCAGAAGAAGAAGAATAGAAGAAGAAGAAGAATAAGGAGTAGAGTAAGGACGAAGAAGAAGATGAAGAAGAAGTAGAAGGAGAAGAAGAAGAAAAAGAAGAAGAAGTTGAACAAGAATATATAGATGAAGAAGAACAATAAGAAAAGGAAGAAGAGAAAGAAGTGGAAGAGGAAGAAAAATAAGATAATGAGGAAGATGAAGAAAGAGAAGTAGAAGAAGATGAAGAAGAACAGGAAGAAGAATAAGAAGTGGATCAAGAAGAAGGGGAAGAGGAGGAAGAAGAAAAAGAAGAAGAAGAAGGAGGAGAAGAAGAAGAAAAGGAAGAAGAAGAAGACTAAGAAAAAGAGGAGGAAGAAGAAGAAGAAGAAGTAGAAGAAGAAGAGTAAGAAGAAGAAGAAAAAGAAGAAGAAGAAGAAGTAGAAGAAGAAGAGGGAGGATAATAAGAAGAAGAAGAAGAAGAGGAAAAAGAAGTAAGAGATGAAGAAGTAGAAAAAGAGATGAAGAAGTAGAAAAAGAGATGAAGAACAACAAGAAGAAGAAGGAAGATGAAAAGAAGTAGTAGTAGAAGAAGAAGAATAATAAGAAGAAGAAGAAATTGAAGAAAAAAATAAGATGCAAAAGATGAAGATGATGATGAAGAAGAAGTAGAAGAAGAGGAAGAAGTAAAGGAAGAAGAAGAGGAAGAGAAGAGAATGTAGAAGAGGAAGAAGAAGAAGAAGAAGAAGAGGAAGAAGAAGATGAGGGAGAAGAAGGGGAGGAGGAACAAGAAGAGGAGGAAGAGGATGAAGAAGAAGATGAAGAAGAGGAAGAAGAAGAAGATGATGATGAAGAAGAAAAGAAGAAGAAGAAGGAGAAGAAGAAGAACATGATGATGATGATGATGAAGATGACGATGAAGATGACGATGAAGAATAAAAAGAAGAAGAACAAGAAGATGAACAAGTAGATGAAGAAGAAGAATAATAATAACAATAATAATAATAATAATGATAATAATAGTAATATAAATAATATTAATAATAATAATAACAAGAAGAAGAAAAAGAAAAAGAAGAGGAAGAAGAAGAAGAAGAAGAAGAAAAGAAGAAGTGGAAGAAGAAGAGGTAGAAGAGGAAGAAAAAAGTGACAGAAGAACAAGTAGAAGAAGAAGAAAAAGAGGAAGAAGAAGAAGAAGAAGATGAAGAAGAAGAATAAGAAGAAGAAAAAGAAGAAGAAAAAGATGAAGAAATAAAAAGAAGAAGAGGATGAGGAATGAGATGTAGAACATGAGGAAGGAGCAGAAAAAGAAGAAGAAGAAGAAGGGGAAGAAGAAGAGAAAGAAGAAGAAGAGGGAGAATGAGTAGTGGAACAAGAGATAAAAAGGGGATGAAGAAGATGTAGAAGTAGAAGAAGAAAAAGTAGAAGAAGAGGAAGAAGAAGAATACGAAGAAGGAGAAGACAAAAAAGAAGAAGATGAATTAGAGGAGGTGGAAGAAGATGAAGAAGGAGAAGAAGAAATGAAGATGTAAGTAGAAGAATAAGCAGAAGAAGAGGAGGAAGAAGAAGAAGAAGTGAAAAAGAAAAGGAAGAAGAAGAAGAAGAAGAAGAGGAAGAAGAAGAAGGAGAAGTAGAAGAACAAGAAGAAGAAGAAGAATGAGGAGGATGAGGAGAAGTAGTAGAAGAAGAAGAAGAAGAACAAGAAGAAGAAGCAGAAGAAGGAGAAAATGAAGAAGAAGAAGAAAAACAAGAAGAAGAGGAAGAAGTAAATGAAGAAGAAGAAGAAGAAGAAGTACAAGGAGTAGGAGATGTGTAAATCAGAGGAAGAAGAAGAAGAAAAGGGTTAAGAAGTAGAAGAAGAAGAAAAGGGTGAAGAAGTAGAAGAAGAGTACAAGTTTCTGAAGAAGAAAAAGTAGAAGGAGAAGAAGAAGAAGAAGAAAGTAGAAGAAGAATAAGAAGCAGAAGACAAAGAAGGATATGAAGAAGAATAAGAGGAGGAAGAAGAAGAAGTAGAAGAAGAAGTGAAAGAAAGAAGAAGAAGAAGAAGAAGATCAAGTAGAAGAGGAAGATGAAGAAGAAGATGAGGAGGAAGAAGAAGAGGTGGAAGATGAAGAAGAAAAAAGAGAAGAAGAACAAGAAGAAGAAGAAGAAGAAGAAGAAGAGAAGAGTAAGAAGAAGAAGATTAAGAAGAAGAGGAAGATGAGGAAAAAGTGGAAGAAGAAGTGGAAGAAGAAGAAGAAGAGAAAGAAGGGGAAGAAAGATGGTTAAAAAGAAGAAGCAGAAGAAGATGATGAAGAAGAAGGAAAAGAAGAAGAACAAGAGCAAGAAGAAGAAGAGGATGATGAAGAAGTAAAAGAGGAAGAAGAAGAAGCAAAAGAAGAAAAAGAAGAAAAAGTATAAGAAGAAGAACAAGAAGAAGACTTAGAAGACGATGAAAAAGAAGAAGAAGAATAAAAAAGAAGAAGAAGAAGAAGAAGAAGAAGAAGGGGAAAAGGAAGAAGAGGAAGATGAAGAACAATAGAAAGAAGAATAAGAAGAAGAAGAAGAGGATGAAGCAGAAGAGGAAGAAGAAAAAGTAGTAGCTAATGAAGAAGAAAAAGAAAAAGAAGGTGGTGGAGGAGTTGGAAGAAGAAGAAAAATAAGAAGAAGATGAACTAGAAGAAGTAGAAGAAGAAGAACAACAACTACAAGAAGAGCTAGAAGAAGAAGAAGAAGAAGACGAAGCAGAAGAAGAAGAAGAAGAAGAAGAAGAAAAAGAAGAAGAAGTCAAACAGGAAGAAGAAAAAGGGGAAGAAGAGGAAGAAAAAGAAGAAGAAAAAGAAGAAGAAGAAGAAGAAGAAGTAGCAGAAGAAGAAGAAGAAAAAAAAAAAGCTAGAAGAAGAAGAAGCATGAGAAGTGGAAGAAGAAGAAGAAGAAGAAAAAGAAAGGAACGAAGAAGAAGAAGGAGAAGAAGATAGAGAAGAAGAAGAAGAAGATGAAGTAGTAGTAGAAGAAAAGGAAGAAGAATGAGAGGAGAAGAAGTAGAAGTAAAAAAACAAGAAGCAAAAGAGGAAGTACAAGTAGAAGAAGAAGAAAAAGAAGATGATGAAGATGATGATGATGATGATGATGAACAAGAAGACAAGGAAGAAGAAAGAAGTAAGTGGAGGAGGAGGAGGAGGAGGAGAAGAAGAAGCGGAAGAAGAAGAAAAGATGAAGATATTGAAGGAGAAGTAGTATAAGAAGAAGAAGATATGAAGAAGAAGAAGAAGAAGAAGAAGAAGATGGAGAAGAAGAAGAAGGGGAAGAACAAGAAGAAGAAGAAGAAGATGAAGAGGAAGAAGTAGAAGAAGAAAATGAGAAGTAGAAGAAGTGGAGGAATAAGAATTAGAAGAAGAAAAAGAGGAAAAAGAAGAAGAAGATGATGAGGAAGATGAGGAAGAAGCAAAAGAAGAAGAAAATGATAAGGAAGAAAAAGAGGATGAAGTGGAGGAAGATGAAGAAGAAGTAATAGGAAGAAGAAGGAGAAGAAGAAGATGAGGAAGAAGAAGAGGAAGAAGAAGAAAAAGAAAAGGAACAAAAGGAGGAAGAGGAAGAATGAGTAGAATAAGGAGTAGAAGAAGAAAAAAGAGGAGGAAGAAAAACAAGAAGAAGAAGTAGATGTCAAAGAAGAAGAAGAAGATGAAAAAGAAGAAGAAGAAGAAGAAAAAGAAGGAGGAGAAGAAGAAGATGAAGCAGAAGAGGAAGAAGAAGAGGAAGTAGAACAATACGAAGAAGAAGAAGAAGAAAAGTAATAAGTAGAAGAGGAAGAAGAAGAAGAAGAGGAAGAAGAATAAGGAGAAGAAGTAGAAAAAGGAGAAGAAGAAGAAGAAAAAGAAGAAAAGAAGAAGAAGAAGAAGAAGAAGAAGAAGAAGAAGAATTAGAAGAAAAGGGAGAACAAGAGGAAGAACAAGTCGAAGAAGAAATAGAAGATAGAGAAGGAGAAGAAGAAGAAGAAGAAGTAGATGAAAAAGGAAAAGAAGATGAAAAAAAAGAAGTTGATGATAATGAAGGAGAGCAAGAAGAAGAAGAAGAAAAAAAAAGAAGAAGAAGAACAAGAAGAAGAAGAAGTGAAAGAAGAAAATAGACGAAAAAGAAGAAGAAGTCGAAGAAGAAGTAGAAGTAGAAGAAGAAGAGGAAGAAGAAGGAGAACAAGAAGAAGAAGAAAATGTAGAAGGGGATGGGGAAGAAGAAGAAGAAGAGAAAGAAGAAGATTAAGAAAAAGAAAGGAAGATGACGAAGAAGAAGAAGAGGAAGTAGTAGAAGAAAAAGAAGAGGAAGAGGTGGTAGAAAAAAAGAAGTGGAAGAGGAAATAGAAGTAGAAGTAGAAGAAGAAGAAGAAGAAGAAGAAGGAGAAGAAGAAGAAGAAGGAGAAGAAGAAGAAGTTGTAGTAATAGTAGTTGTGGTAGTAGTAGTAGTAGAAGAAGAAGAAGATGATGATGATGATGATGAGGATGATAGAATGACAATGACAAGAGGAAGAAGAAGGAGGAGGAGGAGGAGGAGGAGTAGAAGAAGAAGAAGAAAAAGTAAAAGAAAAGGCAGAAGAAGAAGGTGAAGAAGAAGAAGAAGAAGAAGAATAAGAACAAGATGAAGTTGTGGAAGGAGAAAAGAAGAAGAAGGAGGAGAAGAAGATGAAGAAGAAGAAGAAGTAAAAATAAGAAGAAGAAGAAGGAGATGAAGAACAAGAAGGAGAAGAAGGAGAAGAAAGAAGAGGAAGATGAAGTAGAAGATGAAGCAGAGGAAGAAGAAAAAGAGCAATGAGAAGAAGAAGTAGTAGAAGAAGGGGAAGAAGTGGAAGAAGAAGGGGA
>JAIUJO010003554.1:20000-22500 GCA_023846275.1 Vanilla planifolia | reverse complement strand
GAAAAGGAAGAAGAAGAAGAACAAGAAGAAGAAGAAGAAAAATATGAAGGGGAAGAAAAAGAAAAAGAAGAAGAAGAAGTAATGGTAAAAGTGGAAGTGAAAGAAGTTGAACAAGAAGAAGATGATGAAGAAGAAGTGGAAGATGAAGAAGAAGAATAGAAGAAGAAGAAGAAGAAGATGATGATGATGATGATGAAGAAGAAGATGATGAAGAAGGAGAAGGAGAAGAAGAAAAAAAGAATAAGAAGAAGAGGATAAAGATGAAGAAAAATGTGAAGAACAAGAAGTTGATGAATCAGAGGAAGAGTAAGAGGAAGGAGAAGAAGAAGTCAAACAAGATTAACATGAATAAGAAGAAGAATTGGATGAAGAAGAAGAAGAAGAAGTTGAAGAAGAAGAAGATAAAGAAGATGGAGAAGAAGAATTAGAAGAAGAAAAAGTAGGAGGTGAAGAAAATTAAGAAAAACAAGAAGAATCGCAAGAAGAAGAAGAAGAAGAAGAAGAAAAAGAAGAAGAAGAACATGATGAAGAAAAAGAAGAAGAAGGAACGAAGAAGAAGAAGAAGTAGAAGAAGAAGAAGAAGAAGAAGGAGAAGAAGAAAAAGGAGTGGAAGAAGAGCATGAAGCAGAAGGAAAAGGAGAAGAAGAAGAAGAAAAAGATGAAGTAGAAGAAGAACAAGAAGAAGGAGAAAATGATGAAGGAGAAGAAGAAGGGGAAGAAGAAGAAGAAGAAGTAGAAGAAGAAAATGAAGAAGAAAAGGAAGATGGAGAAGGAGAGATAGAAGAAGAAGAAGAAGAAGAAGAAGAAGAAGGTGAAGGAGAAGAAGAAGAAGATGAAGAATAAGAAGAAGAAGCAAAAGAAGAGCAAATTGAAGAAGTTGGAGAAGAAGAAGAAAAAGAAGAAGAGGAAGAAGAAGTGGAGGAAGAAGAAGAAGATGAAGGAGAAGAAGAAGGAGAAGAGGAAGAAGAAGAAGAAGAAGTAGAAGATGAAGATGAAGAAGGAAAGGAAAATGAAGAAGAAGGAGAAAAAGATGAAGAAGAAGAAGAAGATGAAGAAGAAGAAGGTGAAAGTGAAGAAGAAGGAGAAGAAGGAGAAGAAGATAAAGAAGAAGAAGAAGGACAAGAAGAAGAGAGGGAGAAGAAGATGGAGAAGAAGAAGAGGCAAAGAAGAAGAAGAGCAAGAAGAAGAAGAAGAAGAAGAAGAACAAGAAGAAGAAGAAGTTGATGAAGAAGAAGAAGAAGAAGGAGAAGAAGAAAAAGAATAGGAAGAAGAGGAATTGGAAGAAGAAGAAGAAGGAGAAGGTGATAAAGAAGAAGAAGAAGAAGAAGAAGAAGAAGAAAATGGTGAAGAAGGAGAAGAAGAAGAAGAAGAAGAAGAGGAAGTTGATGATAAAGAAAAAGGGGAAAAAGAAGAAAAAGGTGGAGAAGAAGACAATTGAGAAGAAGAAGAAGGAGGAGATGAAGATTTAGAAATGGAAGATGAAGAAAGAGAAAGAGAAGAAGAAGAAGAAGAAGAATAGAAAAAAGAAGAAGAAGAACAAGAAAAATATGAAGAGGAAGAAAAGAAGAAGAAGAAGAAGAAGGGATAGAAGTGGAGGTGAAAGAAGAAGAATAAGTAGAAAAAGAAAATGATGATCATGATGATGAAGAAGATGAAGAAGGAGATGGAGAAGAAGAAAAAAAAAGAATAAAAAGAAGAGTATAAAGATGAAGAAAAAGGTGAAGAACAAGAAGTGGATGAATTAGAGGAAGAAGAAGAGGAAGGAGAAGAAGAAGAGAAACAAGTCGAAAAAGAATAAGAAGAAGAAGATGATGAAGAAGAAGTTGAAGAAGAAGAAGATAAAGTAGATGGAGAAGAAGAATTAGAAGAACAAAAATGAGGAGGAGGTGAAGAAGTTGAAGAAAAACAAGAAGAAGAGGAAGAAGAAGAAGAAGAAGAAGAAGAAGAAGAAGAAGAAAAGAAAGAAGCAAAAGAAGAAAAAGAAGAAGAAGAGAAGAAGAAGAAGAAGAAGAAGAAGAAGAAGAAGAGGAAGAAGTAGAAGTAGTAGTAGTAGAAGAAGAAGAAGAAGAAGAAGAAGAAGAAAAAGGAGTGGAAGAAGAAGGAGAAGAAGGAAAATGAGAAGAAGGAGAAGAAGGAGAAGAAGAAGAAGGAGAGGAAGAAGGAGAAGAAGAAGAAGAAGAAGTAGAAGATGAAAATAAAGATGGAAAGGAAGAGGAAGAAGAAGGAGAGAAAGATGAAGAAGTTGAAGGAGAAGGAGAAGAAGAAGAAGAAGAATAAGAAGTAGAAGAAGAAAAAGTAGAAGAAGTAGAAGAAGAAGAAGAGGAAGAAGAAGAAGTGGAGGAAGAAGAAGATGATGAAGAAGAAGAAGAAGAAGTAGAAGAAGAAAAAGAATTGAAAGAAGAGGAATTGGAAGAAGAAGAAGAAGAACAAGAGGAAGAAGAAGAAAAGGAGGAAGAAGAAAAAGAAGAAGAGGAAGAAGTAGATTGTGAAGAAGAAGAAG
>JAIUJO010003554.1:0-2500 GCA_023846275.1 Vanilla planifolia | reverse complement strand
AAGAAGGAGAAGTAGAAGGAGAAGAAGAAGAAGAAGAAGGAGAAGAAGAAGAAGAAGAAGAAGCAGAAGGAGAAGAAGAGGGAGAAGAAGAAGAAGAAGAAGAAGCAGAAGGAGAAGAAGAGGGAGAAGAAGAAGAAGCAAAGAGAGGAAGAAGGAGAAGAAGAGAAGAAGAAGGTGAAGAGGAAGAAGGAAGAGAAGAAGAAGAGAAGGGGGAAAAAAACCAAGAAGAAGAAGAAAAAGAAGAAGAAGAAGAGAAGAAGGGAGAAGAAGAAGAAGAAGAAGGAGAGAAGAAGAAGAAAAATGAGGAGAAGAAGAAGAAGAAGATGAAGAAGAAGAAGAAGAAGAAGAAGGGGAAGTAAAAAATAAGGAAGAAAAATGAGAAAAAGTTTTAGAAGGGACGAGGAGGAGAAGAGGAAGAGGAAGGAAGAAGAAGCAAAAGAATAAGTAGAAAGAAGAAGAAAAAGAAGAAGAAGGAGTCAGAGAAGATGAATGAAAGGAAGGTGGAGAAGAAGAATAAGAAGAATAAGAAGAAGAAGAAGAAGTAGAAGAAGTAGTACAAGAAGAAGAAGAAGCTAAAAAGAACAAGAATAAAAAGATGGAGATGAAGAGCCAGAGGAATAAAAATAAAACGAAGAAGTACAAGAAGAAAAGGACGACGAAGAAGAAGAAGAAGAAAAAGAAGAAGAAGAAGAAGAAGAAGACGTGAAGAAGAGGAATAGGAAGATGAAGAAGAAAAGAAAAAGAAGAAGAAAAAGAAGTAGGAAAAGGAGAAAGAGAAGAAGATGGCAATGAAGAAGAAGATTAAGAAGAAGAAGAAGAAAGAGAAAAGAAGACGAAGAAGAAGAATAAGAAGAACAGGAAGAAGAAGAAGAAGGAGAAGGAGAAGAAGATAAGGAAGAAGAAGAAAAAAAAAGAAGAAGAAGCACAAAAAGAAGAAGAGTAGGAAGAAGAAGAAGTAGAAGAAGGAAAAGAAGAAGGAGAACATGGAGACAAAGAAGTAATAGAAGAAGAAGAAGTAGAAGAAGAAGAAGAAGAAGAAGAAGAAGAGAAGCAAAAGAGAAGGAGAAGAAGAAGAAGAAGAGAAGAAGAAGAAGAAGATGAAGACGTAGTAGTAGTAGAAGAAGAAGAAGAAGAAGAAGAAGGAGAAGAAGAAGATGGAGAAGAATAAGAAAGTGAAGAAGGAGAAGAAGAAGAAGAAGAAGAACGAGAAGAAGAAGAAGAAGAAGAACATGAAGAAGAAGAACGAGAAGAAGAAGAAGAAGAAAAAGAAGAAGAAAAAGAAGCAAAAGAAGGAGAAGAAGCAGAAGAATGTGAAGAAGAAGAAGAAGATTGAGAAGAGGAGAAGAAGAAGAAGAAGAAGAGAAGAACAAGAAGAAGAAGAGGAAGAAGAAGAAGAAGAAGAAGAGAAAAAGAAGAAGAAGAAGAAGTAGAAGAAGAGGAAGAGGAAGAAGCAGAAGAAGAGATAATGATGAAGAAGAAGAAGAAGAAGAGTAAGAAGAAGAAAAAGAAGGAGAAGAACAAGGAGAAGAAGATGAAGGAGAAGGAGAAGAAGAAGAAGAAGAACAAGAAGAAGAAGAAGAACAAGAAGGAGAAGAAGAAGGCGACGAAGAAGAAGAACGTAAAGAAGAAGAAGATGATGAACTAGAAGAAGAAGAAGAACGAGAAAGAAGAAGAAGAAGAAGAAGAAGAAGAACGAGAAGAAGTGGAGGAAGAAGAAGAGTAAGAAGAAGATGAAGGGAGAAGAAGAAGAAGAAGGAGAAGAGAAACAAGAAGAAGAAGAAGAGGTAGAAGAAGAAGAAAAAGAAGAGGAAGAAGAAGAAGACAAAGAAGGAGGAGGAAGAGAAGAAGATGAAGATGAAGAAGAAGAAGAATGAGAAAAAGGAGATGAAAAAGAAGAATAGCGAGAAGAGAAGAGAAGAAGTAGAAGAAGAAAAATAATAATAATAAGAAGAAGAAAAACAACGAGAAGAAGAAGAAGAAGAAGTTGAATGAGAAGAAGAAGAAAAAGAAGAAGAAGAACGAGAAGAAGAAGTGGAAGAAGAAGAAGAACTAGAAGAAGAAGAAGATGATGATGAAGGGTAAGAAGAAGAAAAAGAAGAAGAAGAAAAAGAAGAAGAAGAATAGGAAGAATAAGAAGACGATGAAGAAGTAGAAGAAAAAGAAGAAGAAGAAGAAGAAGAAAAAGGAGAAGAATAAGAAGGAGAGGAAGAACAGGAAGGGGAAGAAGAAGAGGTGGAAGAAGAGGAAGACAAAGAAGAATATGTAGAATAAGAAGTGGAAGAAGAAGCAGAGGAAGATGATGATGATGAAGAAAAAGATGAAAAAAAGGAAGAAGAAGAAGAAGAAGAAGAAGATGATGATGATGAAGCAGAAAAAGAAGAAGAAGAAGAAGAAGAAGAAAAGAAGAAGTAGAAAAAGAAGAAGAAGAAGGAGAAGCAGAAGTAGAATGAGAAGTAGAAGAAGAAGAATACGAAGAAGATGAAAATGTAGTAGACGAAGA